>JAOUQT010296943.1:0-16589 GCA_025769995.1 Xyliphius kryptos | reverse complement strand
CACTACCTGAGCAACTTGTGTGGGTTGTAGACACCGCCTCATGCTACCTCTATGGTGAGAGAACTGACAAAATGCCAGAGAGCAAAACATCAGCCAGAAAGGATGAGAACAGAGAAAATGGGTGTGAGCGCCCCCTGCAGAAGCTCTCCTTTATAGGGGGGTCTTGCTAAGTGCCTCTCATTTCTAAGATACTAAAGCTGTTTTTACACTATACTCTTTTAAGATCAGACATCAGAGTGAAAATGCATGTTTTTTTTTATCTGAAGAGAACTGTGATTGAAGGAAATGACTGCGTCCAGCTGACGTCACAAAGCAGCACTCTCAAACCTCAAAACTCTGGACTCTCAAAACAGGAGATGACGTAACCAGCCGCGAGCCCACGATGCATTGACGATGTTTAAATCGGTGTCTCCAGAGACCACGACGCAGCAAATAAACTCTAAAACTATTAAAATATTGGACTTACGTCTCTCTGTTGTCCTGTGAGCTCGACGTCATCACGTGACATCCTCAGGGTCTGATGGTTTATAGATCCGAACTGTGATTTTAATCCAAACTGAAAGTCTTAGAACTCCACAGTCGGGTGTCATTGGTCGCGGATCTTGACCGACCGTCGTAGAATAAGTCTGACTGTTCTAACCCCACCGACCGAAGATATTAATAACTGCAAGATCTGATAAATAATCCCGCCATAAATCCATCTGAAGACGAGAAATCAGAACAAATCACTGCTTCTCACACGCAGAAGTATTAGGACGCACCGGCTGATCTCTCAGCTTAGGTGTTTTAAACAGCCGCAGGTGACAATCACGTGACTGAAAACCCCTGCTTTAACCCTTAAATGAACTGCTGATCAATATGTTTACAGACTAATAAAAATAAGACACTGGAATCTTTGTTTGCCTTCTCTATTGCACTATTTGTTTTTAAATATTTTTTCTCTCTCTTAATGCACTATTTTAATGGCTTTTACTATTTTTAACTGCTATGTAAAGCAATTGCTTCTGTATACACCTGTGGGATTGTATCAATAAACTGTACTAATCAATAAATCCTGGTGTAAATGGCACACCAGGATTTATTGATTAGGAGGCGTGTCCCAATACCTGCGTCCATGTGCAGTACGGTTTAGCCTTTAAAAGTAGGTTGCGAGAGGAACGGAAGTGAATCATTCAATCGTCAAAATAATGAAATAATTTTATTAAAATCAGTAACAAAAAATCTTAGTACAGAACATCAACTACTCCTGTACCGGCAGCGATGTTCATCCCCGTCCCTGAACCGTACACAGCTTTGCTTCAAAGCATTTGGACAAAATATTAGAGCATTGTAAAAATAAGTTCCTCTGCAATCCTGAGTACAGAATGGTTTATAAAGTCTCTGAGCCACTGGGTTCCATCATAAGTGCATCAGACCTTATAAGGCACATGTGTGTACTGTAGATAAAAGTGTGTGACCGTTAACATCAACAGACTCCTGACAGACAGTCCATCCCTGATCCCACTGCCCAACATCTTCTAGCTTTCACCCTTCTGAGATGGTTGTCCTTTTTAACAGTCTGACCTCAATCAGTGTCACAGTTCATTTAGAAGATGTTCAGTAGAATCTGCGCTCCAACCAAACTCCTTACATCTGAAGATTAAAGTCATGTTCACACAGAGGTGATCACCAAACCATCTATACCACTTCAAACACATCATAAATACACTCTGATGGAGGACTGAGGTACCAAACCAAGGGTCCTTAAAGGTATCATCTCCTGCAGTGAGGCCTAAAACCATGAAAAAAACTTCTTAAGTAATAAAGAAGAATTCAGTTCATTAAAAATCATTTCGATACTTCTTTCAACAGCAGTCTGTGCAAATTCCCTACATGGCCCACGAGATGTTGGCCGTGTGCTCTTTGGCCTTCATCCTCAGGACGGCTATGCTGGACGAGCGACGTTCAAATTCAGGTTTGCTTTCGAAGGCGGCGTGTGCGTTGGATGCTGGAGTCAGCAGTGAATCACTAAAGAAGTTGTTCAGGGAGACATGGTTGACCCCGAACTGGTTCTGCTGGTGGTTGGGAAAGCCGACGTAGCCGTGTTCGGGAGCTCTTGGGGAGTGCGGGTAGGGCGACGGCACACAAGGTGGAGAACCACGAGGAAGCATGCAGGAGGAAACCACAGAGCCCCCGGGGGACGGAGACGGCCACAAGTTATTAGGGATCTGTTCAAAGAAAGTCAAAAATAAAATGATTTACATGATGCAGAGATCAATGATTTAATGATTTAATACCATCAGCAATGTAAAGTACAACATGATCATAAGTATGTGGCCAAGTTTAGAGCAGTTCCTTCAGTGTTTCATCAACAAATAAAATCCATAAGCAATTGGTTCATTAAAGCAATAGGGTACAAAAGGGCATGGCATCATTGTGACTAAATCACAGAAAAGAGGTGTTGTTAGGCAGGACGGGTAGCGGAGTACAGTTAAAACTCTTTCCTGTGATTTATTCACAATATTACACAACCTCAAGTGAGTTATTGCTTTTATAAAACAATTACAAACACACTCTCATAAATAAATAAAAAAGCTAAATCGATAATAATCTAGCCCTGCATAATACAATTTTTAAAGTGAATGCTATTCACTGAGTAACAGATTTTCTAAAAATCAAATACTTAATTTTAATAATGTCTTGGCTGAACAAACTGCTCAGCCAATCAGATTTAAGGAGTGGAAGCCCCCGTTTTACATTTTACAAAGACTGAGTGCATGAGGCTCTTTGGTTTCTTATTATCAGTGTGTTAATACTGATCAGTTATACTGATTAAACACTGAATAATGATGCCATCACAAAAACCAATACAACAGACTTTTTATTAGCATTTATATTTAATCATTTAATTATTTAGCAGGAGTTTTATCCAAAGTGACTTACTCGCATCTGATTCTAATTTAATTCAGTCTATTGGGGGAGGGGTCCAGATTATTTAGGGAGCACAGGGATGGATTTATTGTTTTTTAAGATACAGAAGGCAGAAGTTTGTCATTATATGGAATCTAAGCTTTTATTTGCATCTTTTATTGAACCGTGATCATCATTTCGTCTATGAATTGTTGGAGTTTCATCCGCCATCAGTATAGATATTTGTGCTTTTAAACTCCTCTCTGTCTGCTGTTATCACTGAGGAGTTCAATCATCAAGGAGGCTTCATCTCAGACTGCAGCAGCTGGGAAGTCAGAACCTCACAGTCTATGACTGATATAAACTGAACACAGACTCCATTCATCAATTTCATAGATGCAATGCAAAATTTTGTGGAAAGAGGGTGTTAAAATGGAACTGAAATAAAATATTAGAAAATAAAAGAAAATAAAAAGGAAAGGTATCTGTACGAGTTTATTCAGTGAACTGAACCATAAATACAAATACAGTATAATAAAGGAATTCACTATGGGTTCAACAAATATAACTTGGAATCTGTTCTACGGGTTCCAGTCCTAACAGGATCAGAAGAAACCTCCTATTGTGTGGGTTCCTCCAGAGGAATTTACACTATATGCCCTACTTAAAAAAACAACATAATGTACAGCCAAAACATACTCATCAGTCCCACTGTCATTAAATATAGTACAGTAAAGTACAGCTCAGGTACAAGTTCTGACAGATTCGTGTTGTGTAGTAAACACAGTAATGATCTGGGTTTTCATTTTTTTGTATTGAATGTGTTTAATGATTTTCAGTGAGAAGTAAAACCTGCTTTTTAAGAACTGAATGTGAGGTTTAATGCAAAACATAAACGATCCAAGGTTAAGATAATGGTATACTTGATGTTTTTCTTCAGGTGAGAGAGGCGTTGAGGTTACCTGTGAGTAGCTGTCGGTTCTGGGTAAGACTGATATATCGTATGTTGCTGCGAAGTGACTTTTAGCTTGTTGAATCTGTCCGTATCTCTCTCTCTTCCTCCATTTAGCTCTTCTGTTCTGAAACCAGACCTGCAGCGACGAGACCAACCGATTAATAAAGAAAGATTTCATTCAGTTCATAAACCTTCGTTTTAAAATGCCACCAAAATCCCACAAAGTGCAAAACTGTTTAAACTAAAAGCAGTGGTTCCTGTTTCAATGCAGTAAATTATACACTGCATTTAATAAAACTGCTCATATGTATTATGCTGGATGAGCGACCCAAATATTGTCTGAACCTTTATGTAAAACAGGAAAATATTTAAAGAATCAATTTCTAAGAGAAAGTTAAAGAACTTAAGAAAATATGCTGTGAGATAAAAACGTCTTAAAACATTGAGCAGCGTTTCTGTTTAATCCCCGTTTTCTTGTACAGATTACGCACATTTGTTCTGATTGAATAAAAAAATGAAAATAAGCAAAATCATTTCCACCAGAAAACCTTTAGACAGCGTTTAAGATAATTTATTAAAATTGCTGTTCAAAACATTGGAACTGGAATTGACGCTTTCATCTAAATCTGGATTTACATACATTCACTTTAAAATTTAAAAATACAAATATATTGCATGAATTTCTACTTTTTGAATTAAAAAATACTTTGCAGAATTTCTGAACGATTTAGAAAAAGAATTTTACTCTGTGATCTGATTCGCTCAATGGTGTAAAAAACTAAGTTCAAGTCAATTCGTTCAAGTCAATTCATTTTAATAAAGAAAACTGAGGATTTGTTCAGGTCCATGAATTAGATTTTCATTTCAGATTTAGTTCTTTTCAGCAACAACACAAATCTTATGCACAGATACAGACTTTGGAAATTTAGGTAAAATATTAAAATATAAAAAACAACATTAGGTATAAATGCACTATATGCTATTATGGCTGTATATTGGTCTATTTAATAATACGATTTTTTATTTTATCTTTGGTTTATAACAAAATAAGTCAATATTGTTCCGGTGAAAGAAAGCAATCCCGTAGTTTGTTTAAAAAAAGTTGATCAAACCCGTTGATCCGCAGCTTTCATATTAAATCACAGTGTTTTCAAACAATTTTATATAAAATGTAAACTGTATTCTCTCAGAGGATGGTGGGGTTTTGGGGGGCTGCTGCAGCGACTGAGGTAAATTTCAATACTTTCAGGTTCTTAACTATGTAACCCCATTATAAATCTGCTGTTAATTACTGAAAAAATTACATAACAATATGATTAACGCTAATAACACAAATGTATTTAGGACATAATGAAACAAAGCTTCAGTTCTTAAATTAATAAAATCTATTTTGTGTAACCTATCAATGTCTTTCTCTCTGTCCCACACCTCATTATTATTCTACTTTATGATTCTAATTTATTTTAAAGTCTAAAAGGAATGATTTTATGGTGTGTTATGCATGTCAATTTATGTAATTGTCTTTTATATTGTGTAATTTTGCTTTGACAATCCAAATGGAATTACTGGTTGTGCTAATAAAGCTTCTTTTTGACTTTGAGTTAAACCTCCGTCCATCAGAGTGAGAGTTTTCATTAAACCATAAGGCGGACAAACAGTTTCTAAATGAGCAGCAGGCTGAGTGTTGGGGTGTTGGACGTTGGGGTCACCTGCCACCCCACGCAGCCCCTGGCTTACCTGCACTCTGGCCTCGGTGAGCTCGGTGCGCATGGCCAGCTGCTCCCGCACGTACACGTCCGGATAGTGGGTTTTCTGGAACACTTTCTCCAGCTCCTCCAGCTGCGCACTGGTGAACGTGGTGCGATGGCGCCTCTTCTTGCTGCTGGACACGTTGCTGTCGCATTTTTCTCCCAGATCGTCTGATAAATCCGTTTTGTCCCGCGCGGCGCTGACCGGAGACGCCCTCAGAGCGCAGCGCTCATCCAGCGGCCGCGCGTCCTCAGCCTTCCCGGCGCAGTAATGAGAAACTGCCGCTGCTGGAGCACAAAAGAAACGTTCACTGTGGAACAAATCCCACATTTAGCGCGGAGTACGAGCCTGTTAGTTTATAGCCGCAGGATCTAAAGCGCGTCTTAACAAATCACAGATCCAACCCGCTGATCCAGGATTAATTATTGTTACAGATCTTTTTAATTTATAATTCAAGATAATTTTATCCCAATTATATGTGGACCATTCTATTTCAGTTCGGTGGTTCAAACGATGTTAAAATCTAGTTTAAAATTTAAACTATAGAAAAAAAATAATAATAAAAGTAAAACGAAATGGTTTTATTTAAAAACGTTTCCCTGCTTCTTTGAGTAAATGCCATTTTGGATTGAACGTTTTTAATCATCATGGGTCAGTGACATTTCGAGGATAAAAGTAAAGCTTGAAAGTGTTTACACCACAAAATGCTCAATTTCGGAATAATAAGCAGGGTTATAATTTAAATTGTGTAACACAGCAATTTGGAATTTAACAACTATATTCCTCAGAGCTTTTACTACAGTAACCACCGCTCAGGATACGGAACGGATACGGATCCATGTTTTAAAACTTAATTAAGTTTTGTAAGTAAGGAAAATTATCAATTGTATAATTCCAGTCTAAATGTTTTCTGGAAAGCAATAATTACATAAAAACGTATTTGCGCACAAAGGCCACACACGCACAAGCACAGAGGCCGAATCTTTAACTATTTTAAACTATTAAGATGTGCACCTTCAGATGTCTAAGTAGGGCCTGACGCCATTCTGTAGTTCCCCCCATCATGAAAGCATTTTAGAAAGGTTTCAGTTAACACAACAAAAACCTCAGAAGCTTCAACGTTTGGAAAAAGTCAAACCTTTTTTTTTTTACAAGCTGTACATTTGATGAGCAGCATAACTAATCCATCTTCACTTATATCTACGTGTTTTATAAGCTATTAAAATGTAAAGAATTCACATGTAAGTTAAACCATTGTACACACATAAATATATAGAACTGTAGACTGGGAGTACTTACAGGCCTGGCTCTCGCAGGGAGAAGTTCTGTCCATGGGGTGATGCTCAGAGGTTTGCAGCGAGTAATGTTGGCTGTTCTTGTTGGAGTTCTTGTTGTAGTACTGCACGCTGTCTACAGGTTCCATCAGCGGCTCCAGATAGAACTCTGCTCCCTTCGCAGTCTCGCACTTGAGAGGAAATTTCTCCGGCATGTAGTCCATCATGGTCCCCTGCTCTTCAGCACTCAACACCGGGGGCAAACTGGAGGCAGATCTGTTCACGGGCTGCTCATTAGCGTGGAATTAAAGCTTCAGCGACTGGGTCTCTTTATAAGACCAAGAAAAGAGATGGTGGTCGGACAGCCAACCAGCTGCTGAATATGAAGACGTGCAAGACTCCTCCTTCCACGAGTCAGAAGCGCGCTCAGATTTATTACAGTTCTCCAAAACGCGTGCAATTAGGGGCGCAGTCACTCATGGTCTGTTTGGACATCTTTAATGGCTATTTAAGTCTTTGAGTAAGAGGGATAATGATTTAAGCTCAACCCTCAGACGGGAATGAGAATATCCGAGTTTCAACAGCTTCCAATTCACAGCGAAGAACAGCGGATTAAATACTAATTATGTTAATATGATATTTTTAAATTAAACTTCATATTTTTACATCCTTACTATAAAATAAAGTGTATGGGTCTTTACTACCACTGATCATAAATATAACAACTTGATGAATGAAAAACACATACAGCCGAAACAGAACCTCCTTTAATATGAGAGCACTGCTGGGACTGATGCTGAATGTAGTTGTACAATTTTTGGGTGAATCGTTTTGGAGTTTTAGATTTGTTTAAAATGTTGAATTAATTATAATGTTGATGTATGGATTAATTTGTATGGAGCAGCCTGCGGAACGGAAAAGTCTATTATTTTGATAATTAGAAAGCAATCTCAGCTGAATTTTGGGGGTTTGACTGAAAATACCCAGGACTAGTTCGCGAAAGTAGTTTTTTTTTTAATTATGTTAATTTGCAAAATTCGATTATGGGACCAAATTGCAAGGTGGTTTGGAATCTGGGGAAAATATGTTCAGTCTGTAAAACTTTAAGTAGAAGTTAGAAGCCTAGACGCGTTTTGTCGCAATATAGCGCAAATTAAAGGCCAATCTGTGTACTTGTTTTGATATCTGAGAAGATGCACACCAGCTGCACCAAACATCCGAGTTTGGTGTCTATACGGTCTTTGCTGCCCAACGAGTTTTACAATCACCCAAAATAAAATAAGAAAAATAATAATAAGAAAAAACTGAGAAAAAACAACAGGGTTTTCAAGGAGTTCGTGTTTGAACCACTAATAATAATAATAGTAGTGATAAAAAAATTAAAATACGCACACATTTTCTAATACGCTAAATATAAACATACAATTATTATATTACTATAAAGTTCAAATATACAATATAAAACGAAGCCTTTGGATTATAATAATCAGATCAGACATTACATTTGATTTGAACTTAGAATAATAAATGACATTTGCATCACTTCATTTGGTTTAAAAGTTTGGGTGTATTAAATGTCTCGTGTTTAACAGACATCAGAAAGGATTTACAGAACCTGTGTGTTATTTGTTTTTTTTTTTAATTAAACCTTTTTGACGTCATCACATCATTAAAGCTTCTCTGATTGGATTTGCAGGGCAGTGGAAATGACCCGCGCGGTGCGGACACGGGGCAGTTTTAAATGAAGTCCTGTAAGTGAAGTCTGATGTGCGTTTTGGGTAAAAAGGGCCCCGTGGCGCGGAGCACCTGAGCGCGTGGAGGTGACCCGGTGAAGCCGACACCCGATAGCACGTGCTCTCCATAAGCGGCTTTAATAAAAGAGATCGCACGTGGAGAGGCTCTCTGTCGGTAAGTCGCACCACCTGCCCGCAGCCGAAACCCCCGCGCACAGCGCCGCCTTACTGCGCTGCCACCGCGCGCAAAGCCAAATAAACAGCGCGCTCTGAAGGAGCAGGAGGAGGTGATTCCTCTGCCACTCGGACTCCTGCTGAGGAGAAAAGGCGAGAACTATGAGGTTCCTTTTAGTTTGGACCGCCATTTGAAGTCAAAGAGCTAAATATATCGGATCGGGTTTAAAACAGGTTTTTCTTTATTTTTAATAAATCCAGCTAAAAAGATCAGTTTACTATTAAAAGACTGAAACTCTAAAGTTCCTATTTGGTTTAAAGCTATATTTGGATGTCAGTATATGGGAGAATCGGACGTACACTTTTTTGCTGACGTTTCTTAAATTCATCCTAATAATTATTATAAATTAAAATATTGCACAAAAAATGTACATTTAGCAATTTAAAAGACACTTATTTAAAACGACACACAAAGAGAACACACTGGCAATTATTATTTAATGCTAATAAAAAATAAAATATAGCCATTACAGCACCCCCTATAGACACATTTGATTGGCCCTCATGAGGCGCTGATGCTGAATGTTTGTGTGAAGTTGTAGAATTTTGGTTTTATATTTTTTATATATATGATGAATTAATTAGAATTGTGAGTATGAATTAATTTGTTTGTAGCAGCTTGACGGAATGGAAAGGTCCAACTTTTTTGATCATTACTGAAGAGCACACGCATATGGATTTTCACATGAAGGTTGACTGAAAAACCTAGTACGCGTTATTTTACAAAAAATGAAATGGCCGTAGCTTATAGGTCCAAATTGCAATGTTATGTGTTTGGGCTCTGGGAGTCTAGAAAAATCTGTGCAGTCTGGGAAATTTTGGGGGTAGCAGTTAGAGGTCTGAATGTGTTTTTTTGCACGATAGAGCCAATTATAGTCCAAATGGTGTGACTTCTGCTTTCGGAGAAGATGCTCACCAGCTGCACCGACCTTCCAAGTTTGGTGTCTGTAAGACTTACGGTCTTGGCTGGCCAACACGTTTTACCCCAGAAAAATCATAATATAATAAATAATAATAATAATAATAATAGCCAATGTTTTTAAGAACAGACTGAAATAGTTAAATGTAAGGCCTTTTAACAGTGGAATAAGTTTTTTTGCAGTTTCCATGATATAAACTGACATTATATAGATAATGCTACACACATGTATCTGTTGACATCATTATTAAAAGCACTCGGTTTGTTTAAATGACTTATTTTATTCAAGCAGCTGCATGAAATTTTAAGAGCCTGTGTTCAAAACACCGAACAGGTAGCTCCCTTTAACACGTGGGTTAAATAAACTGTGAACAGTAAAGTCAAGTCAGATTTATTTCTAAAGCACATTTAAAAGAGCTGAGTGAAGTGACGAGAACCCGGAATTAAAACAGACAAATACAGCCGAGACCCAGATCAGACGCTCCGACAGAACTCACAAAAAAACCTTCATGTCTGCTCGAGTTAAAGAGGAAAAATATCAGCGCAACAAAAACAACAACCCAGCGCTGTGTGAAATGAGCATCAGCTTAACACACTTTGCTCGTGGGTGTAAGATTACAAAAAATTTACATTATTAATGCAGTTACACTGCGCTTCAAGATCAGTCATGACAAACTACATACCAAAAATTTGTGAGATCCTCCGGGTTCCCTTGTTTGCAGTGCAGTTAGGTTCTCCATGCTAAAGATAAAAGGGATCATCAGTGAGGGGTGAAAAGGCCAGCATCCATCATGCAACAGAACCTCGGTGCATTTGATTTACATTTCCCAAAATTCTGTAAGATTTGTAATCTCACAAAGTTGTGCTACACAGTGCCGGGTCATTGCTTTTGTTTAACGATTTATTTGGGATTTTAAACAAGCTAACTGTGCATTAAAGTGGTTTCTTTCAAAAATGTTGTTTGTTATTGTATGAGGACAATTCCAGGGTTTACTCTGTGTGTGTGTGTGTGTGCGTGTGTGTGTGCGTGTGTGTGTGCGTGATTGACTGACCTGAGTACAGTTCTGTCCCTCACTGAAACAGTAGAGTGCATCACAAAGAATCACCTCGACGAGACATCGACAAGAATCTCACTGCAAAACTTCAGAGGATCCTCAGATTGTGATCACTGAGAAAAGTGCACAGCGTTAACTTCACAACTCACAATCCAGTTAACCAGCAAAACCAATAGTTATCGGTTTAAGACTCGATGAAACAGAACCAGCGTGCATTAGGGAGCTGAATTAAAAACAATAAGCTCAGACTGCAGTCATGGTTCTAAAGCGCTCAGCGCTGATCCGCTGGTCTGCGGCAGGAACGTGATTTAAGATGTACATATTTATCACAGGGTTTTGGGTAATGAAATAAAAACAGGCCTTGGGGAAGATCAACAGAACTTCAGAGAGTATAACGGCTCTAATAGAACATTCATCTGAACCCTGCGCTGCCTCATCCTCCTCCAGCGATCAGAGGTTAACCTGCACCTTCAGAACGGCTAAACCTTAAACACAGACTGCCATCAACCTTCAGATTAGTATCTCTAATTTTCCATGAAATGTAACGGCCACTGTCTTAGATCCACCTCTGACCTCTGGGATCAGCACCACCATGTCAGTGGATGAGACGTCAGACTCATCCACCACCGTAATAACACCCGCTCTGAGGGGCAAAGTTTTTTTTCTCCCTCATTTTTTCTCCGCCGTTTGTAATCGTTATAAACATTCATCCAACAAAAGCAGCTTGTGCTACAGATTCGAGACGCCGGACGTCCAGTGAAGTGGAGGGAGAGGGAGGGTGACCCACAGGCTAAAGACGTTTAAGTCCAAACGCGTATTAAGCACACCAACACAGAAGGCAGACGTAAACAGCCAACACGCTGCTCGCTAACACGGATTCCGTCTTCACTACGGGCCGTTTGTTTTTACACAAATTATCTTCTCCACCGCGGGCTGCAGCCCAGACAGGGCCGTCACGTTCCTCATGTCAGACGCAGAACACACAAAGCACTTCAGTCTGAAAGCGAGACCAAACAACACGAGCAGATCAGACGTCTGATGAACGCACACCTTCATCTGCTCGGTTTCTGTACGGAACGTTTACTAAAAGCCAATGGTTTATTTTAATAAATATTAATTCTTCCTTAGAGTGAGCTCCATCACAATAAACCTCTAACCAAAAGTATGAAGACATTAAATTAACATTGCATGTACATCTTTGCTTCCACGCTTCTGGGATCTCCACAACATCTGTGAGAATTCTTATTTTAGGGTTTGTGAGATCAGACACTGATGTTAAGTCCATGTTAAGATTATAAATAGTAATGAAACAGGTAGTTCCTGTCCTTAAATCGGATTGGCTGAGCAGTCTGTCCAGCCGTGACATTATTAACAATAACACACTGTGCTATACATTACGTTATTTTTACCATGTTTTTTACAAAGTGTGTTCTGTATTTAATTGTTAGAGAAACCGGTATCCTGTTACTTAGCGATCTCGGTTCATTTTAAAAACGGGATTAGATTAATGTCGCGGAAGAGCAGATTATTAACTATTTTGCTTTTAATAAACACGTTTATGATCCTTGTTTTTTTAATTATTTTGTTTGTAAAAGCAATAAGACACTTGAGGTTGTACATTATTGTGAATAAATCACGGGAACCAGGTGTAGTCAATAATGCCCCACCCTCTCGTACCTGATTGCTTTATTGTTCAGCTCTCTGATGCTCTTCTAACATCCATCTGAAACATTTTCACTTCATCAAAATCAAAGTCCAAATATTGAGATGTTTAAAATGACATAAATTTTACAACGAAGGTTCATTTTTAAAGCAGATCGTCCGATCGTTTTGAGCGAAAAGCAACGCACATGATCCAGATTTAAATATAATGAGGTTAATAAAGTATAAACACTTAAACTGGATTAGTAGCAGGCCATGGCGCTTCCTGTGACCCTATGCTGTTGACATTTTAGGAACCTATAAACAGGCGGCTTTCCACGATCCACGCAGAGATATTTGGGAATACCGCACATCCTGGAACAGCCTGCAGGTATTTGGGTTATACCTCCACTTTTGCTTTTAATTTTCTAGCGGAAGCCGGAAGCAGCAGGGGGACAAATACGTATCGTAATGCGTTCAGATGACCTCGAGTCCATGCGTCTAAGTTGTGGAGTCATTTCCGTTTGATTCCCGAAACTCGACGTCGCCTTCCTCCTCCCCACCCTCCACTCAGACGAACCGGATTGTCACGGAACGAGATCCTCTCCTTACGAGAAGGTGTCAAGTCTGTCGTGTCTTTTTCTGCAAAGACAAATAAATAACAAGGAATGAAACGTTAACACAGAGTCCATTCACAGCTGATCCACCTTCATCACCACCACCACCGCCACCATCATCATCTTCATCACCTACAACTAGGGTTGCCATCATTCAGAAATGACAAGAAGATACATCCTGCCTGAAGCTTCAAAGGCTTTATTACCAATAAACACATTATTTTATTAAGTGTAGTTAAATAAATTCTAACTGTTTGTGTGAAGTGTGCAACAACAAACTTAAATAAATTAAGAACTTTATGTAAATGTAAGTATATAACTAGCTGTGGCACCCTAGAGGTGGGGAGTGGAATGACACTGTTATTTAAATTGAACACTATTTGTCTTATGACTGAAGTGAGGTCATCAAACAGCTAAAGCTCATTAATAACAGAATTTATGTAACGAACACCGTATTGCTCAAAAATATAAACATTTGGAGACAAAATACACAATTTTGTAATCTAGGAAATACAAATAGATAAGGGAATAAATATTTTTCTTAATCAATGTGATTTTCTGGTCTAAATTGGCAACAGCGCCCTCTAAGACCCCAGATTTTGGTTTTACACCTGTGTTTGGAGAAGAGAAGCGGGAGGATTTTAATCATTATTGTTAGATTTAGTGTTGATGTTGCGTAACAGACATGTTTATTGGACGGTAATGGAACAAATCCCATCTCGTACAACCCTACCTACAACCGCAACACAAACTGCAGCACGCCGCAGAATCGCTGCAGAAACGCAGAGAACCTCAATCTCAATGTAGGAATCATTCTATATGTTTTGGAATGTTATGATGCTGGGAACTGGATGTCCTCCTGCGCGGTTGAACCCTCGCTCATACCTACGTGACACCCACATGTATCTGGTTCACGACCTCGTGGCTCTCATTTTAAAGCCGTCCTGAGATTCTCATTCCGTTTCATTAGATGAACAGTGGAGTCTGTTCAGAGGAGCAGAGTGCTGCGCCGCGGCGCTAATTCTGTCCCTGACAAGCATCTTTGTCAGTTTGGAGTCTAATCCAACTCCAAATGTGACAGAGAAGCCACTGACACGCGCACACGCACACACACACACACGCACGCACGCACGCACGCACGCACACACACACACAGCTATGACAGTCACCACTTGTGTTTAGGACTTCCCCAAACTATGTCCTATCCCTGTTTTATTCAGAGAAACAACACAATCAGATCAGACTTACTTGTAGGTGTAACTAAACATGAGTGAGTATCAGGTAAAGAGGAGGGTCTACGGTCCGGACACGCCCTTCTAGCTGAAGATGTAGACTCTCTACGGCCTGTACAAGCCTGAGAAACACACACACACACACACCTCAGTCTAAATCAGTAAGTTTAAAACAGATAAGATAAAATATAATATTTAAATTATACAAACATTTGAATTTAAAACCTGGTTTTACTGCATCAGTGTGTGATGTAGTGTGTGATGTAGTGTGTGTGTGTGTGTGTGTGTGTGTGTGTGTCTATACCATGAGCTGAACTCTTCCACCACTCAGAATATCAGGATCGATCTCCGGCAGAAACTGATCACTAAACAGAAATAAAACATTGAAGTTTTACCATCTGCACAAACAGAAATCACATAAAACTCTTTATATTTTCATATTTATTTAAATAAACTGGCACTTAAGCAGCAACATAATATAACTTTTTTTATTTGATTTTATGATGAACATTAAAACAATCTTTATTAGGACACTGTATTTGATTTGTAGAGCATCACTTCTGTATCATTTATCATTATTTTTTAAATGTTCAGTACCTTTTGGTATCTTTAATGACCATTTCCATAATTATTATTATGTTCCTACATGACCGCTGTAACGCAGACCGACCTGCTGGAGGGGGTGGACCCACGGCGGCTTTGCTCAGCCTGTGTTCGGACCCACTGTAAGAGACTATGATGCTTCTGTGTTTCCTTGGGTTCTGACCTGCGTGCGTCCTGAACCTCGGTCCTGACGGCTGAACAGAACAATAAACATCAGCACACGTGATCACTGATTAGGATCATCAGGATCATTCATTAAGAACATCAGAAAACACTGTGATCTGTTCATACGTAAACTCAACAGACCTTTAGTTGGATTTGGGTCAACTCTACATTTGAGTGATGGCCAGTTGTGGGTAAATGCTGGGATAGGCTTTAGAAAGCAGATTAGAACATAAATGAGGGAATGAATGCGTGAAAGCAGTTGGACAGTGAGGCTGATGGAGAACCTCGGTCCGCAGTGAGGGAGGCTGTATGATTTACACTCCGGGCTACGACACACCGTCGGACGGCTGTAACTCAAAGCAAACGGGAGCTTCTGGATGGAGGAGCAGCACCGTCAGGAGGAGTGTGAATCCATAACAAGCTCTGACAGCGCACTTCTGCAACTAATGAGACATTTATTTAAGTTCTGCTCTCAGTAACTGAATGGTGAAGGTTATGGGATGCAGTTGTCATGGGTTCATTAAAACTACACTCACAGGGCAAGTGATTCACTTCAAACTCACGAGAATTGAGACGCACAGAGGACTAAGCTGATGTCAAGGAAATATCATTTGTTTAGATCATTCACAGCAAAACTCTTATATTTTAAATACAGCGTTCATCACCATATACACACCCTGCCAAAAAATATTGAATATCATGGAAAAGTTGATTCATTTCCATAAACCCATTCAAAAACATTAAACTTTTTATAGATGATAGATTCAGAACCCACAGCTTAAATGATTTCGGTTTATTTTTACAGAATTTGGGCATCCAGCTGATTCAACTTACAAACCAGGAATTAAAAACAGTGAATACTGTGGAGAAATCAGACCAAACTGTTGCAGCAGGGCTGAATGGTTTCATGTGTGTCACACAGATCCTCTACTAAACTCAGAGCACCTGCACAGGTTCTCCAGGTCTTATTAAAATGCTTCAGTTGGGTTCAGTATGGCGAAGACCATCAGTGATGCCCTCCACAGGACGGGCACGCCTCAAAAGACCAGAGCTAATGAGGCTGGCTGTTCACAGAGCGCTGTGTCCAAACAGATTGTATTGAAGTATTGATATCGTTTTGAAAGTAAAATGTTTTGATTGATTTGATCCTAAAAAACATTTCTGCAAAAACTGAGAAGTAGTTTGTACCAATTTCTCCACAGCGTTCTCAATTTTTTAATTCCAGTTTTCATGGGTTTTATGAGCTAAAAACCCAAATTATGTAAAAAAAATAAACAACAAAGTACTTGAAATCATTTGGGCACTGAAACGTTTTGAAATGTTTCAACATTTTTGGAAAGGGTCTGTATGACATTTAATATCACAAGATGCAGAAGATTACAGGTATACCGTACAGGCCAAAAGTTTGGACACACCTCCTCATTCAATGTGTTTTCTGTATTATCAGGATTATTTACATTGTAGATTCTGACTGAAGGCATCAAAACTATGAATGAACCCATGAGGAGTTCTGTACTTAAGAA
>JAOUQT010296932.1:0-16591 GCA_025769995.1 Xyliphius kryptos | reverse complement strand
GGAGAGCTTCAGAAAGACCTGGAATTAGCAGGTACAACTGTTTCAAAGAAAACAATAAGTAATGCACTCAACCGCTAATGCCTGTATGGACGCTCACCACGCAAGACTTCATTGCTGAAGAAAAAGCATGTTAAAGCTTGTTTAAAGTTTGCTGCACAACATTTAGACAAGTCTTTAAAATACTGGGAGAATATAGTCTGGTCAGATGAGACCAAAATTGCAACTCTTTTGGCCATAATACACATCATGTTTGGAGGTCAAATGGCACTGCACATCATCCCAAAAAAACATACCAACAGTGAGGTTTGGTGGTGGGAACTTCATGGCATGGGGCTATTTTTCAGCATATGGTACTGGCAAACATCAAATAATTGAGGAAGGATGAATGGGAAAATGTACAGAGACATTCTTGATAAAAATCTGCTGTCATCTACTAGGATGATGAAAAAGACAATGACCCCATACACACAGCCAAGGAAAGTCTCAATTGGTTTCAGAGAAAGAAAATAAAGCTGCTAGAATGGCCCAGTCAATCACCTGACCTGAATCCAATAGAAAATCTATGGAAAGAAATAAGAGATCATAGAAGACTGTTTGTGTGGAAGAATGGGCCAGAATCACACCTGATGAACAATGCATGCGACTAGTTTCTCCATACAGAAGGCGTCTTGAAGCGGTCATTGCCAACAAAGAATTTCGTACAAAGTATTAAATAAATTTTAGTAAGTGTGTTCAATACTTTTTCCCTGTGCCATTCCACATAATTACACATAATTTAATATCTGGACATCTATGGCTTGATTTCTTTGTATGTATGGATTACTTGGGTTGTTACCAACATGTGGTGAAAATTTATGTCAATAGCACCTCTAGAAATATATTTTACCTCTGGAAATATACTTTCTGGCTTTAAGAAACACTAAAGGAATTAAAAAAAAAAATTGTGGTAGCTAGTAACTGTTTTTAGAACAAGCACAGGGAATAAATTATGAAATCACTAAATTCTGAGAAAAAAAAATGGAATCAAATAAAATGACACTCCAACACATCACTAGTACTTTGTTGCACCACCCCTGGCTTTTATAACTGCTGAAGGCTGCTCTGAGGCATTGACTTAATGAGTGACAAACAGTACTCTTCATCAGTCTGGCGCCAGCTTCCTCTGATTGCTGTTTCCAGAAAAGCTTTGCAGGTTGGAGCCTTGTCATGGACCATTTTCTTTAACTCCCACCACAGATTTTCGATTGGATTGAAATCCAAATTGTTTGTAGACCATGCCATCGACCTAATGTGTCTTTCTTTAAGGAATGTTTTCACAATGTTTGCTCTATGGTGCAAGATGCATTATGATCGTGAAAAATAATTTTATCATCTTCAAACATCCTTTCAATAGATGGAATAAAAAAGTGTCCAAAACGTCAATGTAAACCTGTGCATTTATTGAAGATGTAATGACAGCCATCTCTCCAGTGACTTTACCTGACATGCAGCCCAACATCATCAATGACTGTAGAAATATGCATGTTTTTTTCTGACAGTTGTCTGCATAAATCTTATTGGAACAGCCACAAACAATAGGTCCAGCATCATCACCTTGCCCAATGTAGATTCGAGATTCATTACTGATTATGACCTTCACCCAGTCATCCACAGTCCACGATTGACTTTCCTTAGCCCACTGCAACCTTGTTTTTTTCTGTTTAGGTGTTAGAGATGGCTTTCCTTTTTTTTAAGTTTTGCCTGTTGATTGTATTGTGTTTTTGTCTCATTCGTCAGAATTTGTAAGAATGGACCAATCCAAGCAAGCTGCTACTGAAAAACCTTTAACATCGTTATTTAAAGGCCCACCTGTATTATCAAGACGTTGTGCAATCTGTAAGATACTGACTTTCCTTTTAAAGCAATCAAAAGCACTACAGCTGATGTAACTAGTCAATTTGATATAAAAATTGATAGGTTGTATCCTCTTCCGGTCTGTGTAAGAATGATTCTAAAAGGCTTATACTCCAAATGTGAGTAAATTTTACAAATAAATCAGACTTTTTTTGTGAAAAATTAAATCCATAATTTTAATGGTGAGCGGCACGCTGGCTTAGTGGTTAGCACCTTCTTAGCACTGGGGGTTTCCTGGTTCAAATCTCAATCTGGGTGGAGTTTTCATGATCTCCCCATGTCAGCGTGAGTCTTCTCCAGTTTCCTCCCAAAGTCCAAAAACATTATTCAAGCTGAATTGACTGATCTAAATTGTCCCATATAGTCTCTGTGTGTGTGTGTGTGTGTGTGTGTGTGTGTGTGTGAGTGCGTGTGTGTGTGCGTGTGTGTGTGCGTGTGCGTGTGTGTGTGCGTGTGTGTGTCCGCACGAGTGTACCCAGCAATAGATTGGCACCCTGTCCTGGGTGTATTTGCCCAGCGTCCGAAATTTCCTCCCCCTGCCAAGGGGTCAATCGGCGATACTAAATTGTCCAAAACTTTGAGGGAGTGTATTAATGCACCTGTAATGTCAGTCACAAATCTGCATAAACGAGGTTGCACATGGGAAGAATGCCTCGGGCGCTGGGCATATATAACAAGGACAGGACGCCAATCTATCTCTGAGCAAAGACACTCACTTAGTCAGACACACACAATGGGGTGCACATGGGGTGGTTGGCATGATTTTTACAAACTGTGTTGTTTCCTTTGCATTGTATGATTTCCTCCAACAAACCAAAAACAGGGATTTAAGTTAAATTGTATGCTTTAAATTGCCCCATATAGTGCGTTTGTGTGTGTCTGACTATGTGAGTGTCTTTGCTTAGAGATAGATTGGCGCCCTGTTCTTGTTATATATGCCCAGCGCCCGAAGCATTTTTCACATGATTCCCATATTTTCTCTGTGGTGGGGCAATTATCCAGAAGAAGAAGAAAAAACATTTGCACTTTAATTGTTTATTTCAGTGTGTGTGTCAAATCAAAGAAAGAATTCTAATACGGTATGATACTAATCTAATTTTAAAAAAAAGCTGTTGTTCTCTCAATTTTAAGTCACTTTGGATAAAAGCGTCTACTAAATGTAAACGTAAGTTAATAGTTTAAAAAACCCAACTGACCATTCCAACATGCGCAGCCATGCGTCTCTTTTGTGATGTCTCAGACTGGAAACTGTCCTCTCCATAGGAGTTCCGCAGCCTATGTGAAACAGGTCTCCTTGATTCATTATTATGCTGACTTTCTGTTTCTGCTGAGCACTGTCTTCTGTCGAACCAGTTTTCCAATCCACCTTTTTGAAGATTTTTACGTTCAACCTCGTGAGGTCTAAAATATAAATATATGAAATTCTTACACAACACAAATACTGCAACAATCACTTATAACACGATAGGACTTATTAATATATAGCATACCGATAACCCATCAGGCATTTCCATAACATGAAGATATGTCCGAAACATTATTTCTATACCTCAAAGTTAAATTAAATCTTTTAGTTTTCAGTTTTTTCAGTGAGAGGAATTTCAAGATGGTGGTTCTCTGTTATGGCTTTCTGTTTCCCAGGTGTCCGGCAAACTTCTCCCGTCTTGTCCTTATTACTTACTGAAGTGATATGTTCATAATCGTTCATGTTCAACCAGTAAATGTTTTGTAAAAGGGGTCATGACATGACCCATAAATCTATGCATGCTTTTCCTAAATAAAATCTATGATGATAGTAAGCCTGTCCTCATAAGCAGAAATTATTAGGTTTATTGTTTTTTCTGCTTGTTTAATTACTAAGGCACAAGAGGGCCTGCATTATTGTGAATAAATCATGGGCAAGAGGTGTGATTAGGTTTCTGGTTTTGCCAACAATCAAACACAATCTAGTGCCCATATAACAGAACAAAGTTAATAAAAAACAACAGGAAAATAATGTATTGTATGTCACACATTGATAAAGTGGTCGGAGGTGTGCATTATTCTCTAAAATGTCACGGCTGGACAAACAGCTCAGCCAATCAGATTTAAGGACCGAAAGTACCCATTGTATAATTTGCCATTTTGCTTTGTTTGTGTTGGGGTAAACGGAGGTCCTTAACATCATTAAGTTGGGTTTTGCAGTTCTGCCTGGTCATTTTCTTTCAGCATCATCCAGCAGATGATGTTAAAGTTTGGTTTTTAGTCTTTCAATTTTTGCAGAAATTTTGTAATGATTGGATGACCGGTAGTAAAAAAAAAAAATAATGCCTGCAAACTTATCTTGCAGTTAATACATATGATTAACGTTTCCTGCCTGTTCTGTCTAACAAGATCCATTGCCAGTAGCAAAGCATGTATACATCAAATGAAGACATGTCAAGGGGATCTGTGGTTACCTAATAGGGAGTAACAAAGTGATCAGGGCTTATGTCTTACAATATGATGAACCTGTGTTTTATCCCCAAGTAGGGCAGACAAGGTTTTGTATGTTCTTATCATCTCTGCATGGATTTCCAGTTTCCACCCCCAATTAAAAATATGCAAATAGGTGTAAACCTGTTTGTCCTACAGTGCTGTTGACCTGTCTAGGGTTCCCCCATGCTTCACACTTTGAACTCTGAAAAAGACTCCAGCAACTAAATATAAAAATTACATATAGTCTCTAAAAATGTAATTATTATACTTAATTTAATACGTTTTGATATTTTATCTGGACATCTAGTAAAGACTTATTATTTATAGACTTATAATTTTAGCTAAAATTACACAAAAATACCTAAAACAATAAAATAACAAAATATCTTGCTTTCATTACAAGAAAATGGGTCTTTTTTTATTAATTTGGCCCACAGACGACCAAACAAAAAAAAACTTACCTTCTTGTGCCTTCCTGCATTTTGATTTTAGTTGTTTTCTTTGTGTTGGGTCAGGCAGCAACTGGAAAACATTCAGGTGAACAGAAACAACCATTTTACTACGCAAAAAATGAAAAAACATAATGTGTTCTTGTTTTTATAGAAGTAATTTTGCAGCTTCAGATTTTATGATGGAAATGTGCGTCAACTCCGGTTTGTTATGCAGAATGATTAGATTAATTACAATTTTTTCAAAAAAATCTGTCTGGTGCTTGATTTGTTTACATTGCATGCAGCAGCCACCATAGCCTCCCAGACACTGCTCAGAGAGATGTACTGTTTTCCCTCCCTGTAGATCTCACATTTTATGAGGGACCACAGGTTTCCTATGGGGTTCAGATCAGGTGAACAAGGGGGCCAGGTCATTATTTTTTCTTCTTTTAGACCTTTACTGGCCAGCCACGCTGTGAAGTATTTGGATGCATGTGTTGGAGCATTGTCCAGCATGAAAACCATGTTTTTCTTGAACGATACCAACTTCTTCCTCTACCACTCCTTGTGTCTTCCAGAAACTGGCAGTAGGTCTATGAGTTGAGCTTCATTCCATCCTTAACCCGAAAAGGTCCCACGTGTTCATCTTTGATGAATCCAGCACATACCAGTACCCCACCTCCATCTTGCTAGCGTCTGAGGCGGAGTGGATTACTGATCCAGCCTCAGGCCAATCAAGAGTCACTCTCATTTCATCAGTCCATAAAACCTTAGAAAAATCACTGTTGAAATTTCTTGGCCCAGTCTTGACGCTTTATCTTATGTATCTTGTTCAAAGGTGGTCGTTTTTCAGCCTCCCTTACATTGGCCATGTCCCTGAGTATTGCGCACCTTGTGCTTTTTGGTACTCCAGAAATGTTGCAGATCTGAAATATGGCAAACCTGGTGGGAAATGGCATCTTGGCAGCTTCACGCTTGATTTTCCTCAATTCATGGCCAGTTATTTTGCACAACATATATATAATTGCATAAAATGATGACAAAAGGTCAAGAATTCAGAAATTACTATTTGGTGAAATAATCATTTTCCCCCCCACAGCTTTCATGTGTCTTGGCATGCTTTCCATCGGTCTTTCCCACTGCATTTGGGTGACCTTATCAGAATACTTTCCTTGTGACTATACATCTTCCTCTTGATTACATTCCAGAGGTTTTCAATGGGGTTCAGGTCTGGAGATTAAGCTGGCCATGACGGGGCTTTGATCTGGTGGTACTTCATTCACACAATGAGTAGTTGTGTGGGACGGAGCATTGTGTTGCTGGAAAAAACAGTCCTTAGAATTGGGGAACATTGCCAGAGCAGAAGGAAACAAGTGTTTTTCCAGGATAAACTTGTATGTGGCTTGATCCATACATCCTGCGCAAAGATGAACCTGCTCAATTCCAGCCTTGCTGAAGCATTCCCAGATAATCACTGATCCTCCACCAAATTTCACAGTGAGTGCAAGACACTGTGGCTTGTGCATCTCTCCAGGTCTCCGTCTAACCATTTGACAACCAGGTGTTGGGCAAAGATGAAAATTGGACTCCTTCTTCTATGGTCCAATCCTTAGGGTGTTTTGTAAACTTTTGTAAGCCTAGCTCTCCTTTGCTTCTTATTGATGAAAGGCTATTTTTGGCTATACATGACTTAAGCCCTGCCTCTAGAAACCTGTTACAAACTTTTCTGGCTGGGCACTTCACCTAAGATGGCATTTGCAATTCCTTTTGTAGGTCACGGAAATGTAATCCTGAGGTGGCTAATAACATTCAAATAAAATGAGGGTAATCCCGGTCAGATGAGAGTATATTTCACCCTCTGCCTTTGTAATCAACAGCAAGATAGATGGTCACAAGTCAACAAACAAAGCTAAACCGCTTAAATTTTTGCACCAGGAATGGCATAAGGTCACCCAATAGCAGTGTGGTGGAAACCATGCCAAGATGCATGAAAGTTGTTATTATGGTTATTCGACCAAATATTGATTTCTGAACTCTTCCCGAGATAAAACATTAGTATTGTTGTTTCTAAATAAATATTAATTTGTTTTCTTAGCATTATTTGAGGCCAAAAATTACTTCTTTTTTTAATCGTTATTTTGACAATTTCTCATTTTCCACAACTAAATACTTGCACTGAATTTCGGAGACATGTAGGATATAAATATAGACACACTCATACACACACACACACACACACACACACACACACACACACACACACACACACACACACAGTTCCTAGATTAAATGTGATTAAACGTGACTTCCTGCACACTATTAGACATATTAAAGGTTATTTAACTGCACATCAGTTGACTTTTTTATGGAGTAACTGTTTTACTTACAAAGTGTTGATCACAGCTGCCATTGTGTGATCAACATTGAGTTTGACTAAAATACTGACTCAGTACCTCAAAAAAAGCTAATTTTTTTCTTATTGATTTACATGAAAATGTATAGATTTAATATTACAATGTTAAATATTGTATTTCAATTGAATGATGGACGATTTTTATGGATAAAAAAAAATAATCAAATATTTAGTTTGTAGAATCTATTGAATTGAATCGTCATGAAGGCTCAATAAATAAGGTATTACCTTTTTTTCACCTTTTACCCACAAAAAACAGGAGAACAACCTGTTACTTGTGTAAAGTGCTGTAGCTGTTTTATGTAGTCATTTAAAACTTCAGCTTGCCATCTGTAAATATAAAACACACCACCTCTGCTTCACAAACCATGTACATATACATATACTGTTTGCTGATCTGGTGAACATCGCGATCGTGTTTTCAATCTGTTAATATTTTAATGAACTGTGCAGACTGAACCTCCGCTAACGTTAGCGATTAGCTTAACTGTTATAAACCAACTAAATGTACTGCGTCATTTCTCACACACATCTACCTACCGCTGGTTAAAACAGCGCGTTACACTTACATGCATTACTCAGCAGCTTCCAATCTAACGCGGGCGTATTTACTCCAACCATGTTTACAAATAACCAGCAGTAACTGGTGTAACATAAACAGTCTAACCAGGTCAAACTTCATCAGAACGCCCCGGTGGGACTCGTATTTTGATATGTGGAAAAACGGGACGGACAGTGGCCGCATGTCAAATTTAACACTAGCACACTAAATAGTATCTTTAAGTGACACACATGCACTGAGATACTCTAAACTTGTGTATATTCTCGGACGCAGCCTCTACTGAATAAAAAAGTAGCTTTATTTATTTATTGTTTATTTATCCATCCATTATCTTCCGCTTATTCCTCCACTAGGTCACTGGACACACACGCGCGCGCGCGCACACACACACACACACACACACACACACACACACACACACACACACACACACACACGCTCCACCCAGATCGGGATTCGAACCAGGAATCCCCAGCGCTGAGAGGCGAACGTGCTAACCGTTAAGCCACCGTGCCGCCCGATTCTTTATGTTTATTAAATGTATTAAATGCGTTTTAATGGGCTGACATTTAATGATGTTCACGTTTTCCCCCCACCTTTCAATATAAGATTGGTTTAATAACCAAACTCCTGTCACTCTGCCATATATAAAGAGGTTAAAATGTATTTAAAAGGTTTTGTCGTTTTATCTCATGCAGTTGGATTATCCATCCAACTGAATAAAGGTCTTTTCTAATTGTGCTAGTTTTTAACATAAAGTTTGAAATGTGCTAATAAAGCCAAGCATTGTACCAACAATTAAACATCAATAAACAATTAAGAGTTACTGTTTCATGTTTGTCAAAAGGAAAATTCATGAAACTTCATGAAGTCTATTTGTAAAGTAACAATACTTCTAATGGTACATCTACTGTATAGCATGATTTAAAACCTTGTTTTTATATACCATAAGAAAAAATGAAATCCTGCTTTGGCGAAATTCACTAGGTCACAGCAGCAAAGAGACAGTATTTATACTGTATGTACATGTACCTTTTTAATTTTTTTTACTTACTTTCCCTTTGCTGCTGTAAGACCTGTGAATTTTACCGTGTGTGTGTGTCTGTGTGTTTTTGTGTATAGTCTCAGCCCTTAGCCAAATTAACCAACAAAAAGTTAAAAAATAAAAATTGTGTATGACAGATTTATTTGATTGTTACATTTACATTTAGTTATTTAGCAGACGCTTTTATCCAAAGCGACTGACAAGTATCCCAGCTTGGTTGGGAACAGATCACAGGGTTGATGCAGCACCCTGGAGCAATGAGGGTTAAGGGTCTTGCTCAAGAACCCACATTGGCAAATTCAGTGGACCCGGGATTTGAACCCCCAACCCTTAGATTGATAGACCAACACCCTAACCAGCCACCACTTCCCCTAGTTATACAACTAAATAAGGCATGTCAGAGATCACATGTTACTTAGTAAGTTCACTGCAAGACCAAAACCTTTAAATTAATTAAAAAAGAAAAATAATGTGTGTAATTAATTACATTACTATCTCATTATTTTGAAATACCAAATTATTATTTAGCATCGACAAAAAATATTTAATAACTAAAACAGCCATGTTTACAATGGAAGACCAACCTCCACTTCCAGTCCTGAATCTTCTCGGCTCCAAGGTCCATGTGAAGTGACTTTCAGGAGAAAAGGGTGTTTCTCATTTGTCTAAATCTATCAAATTATACATTTACATGCCCTCTGTGTGGTTGGATTGGTGTTTGAGGGTAATATTTGACCTGATTTTAAATGTGTGCAAAATTTCAGTACAAGATAAATTTAAGAGCAGTCATTTGTTGTTTTGGTAACATTTTATCTCTAATAAATGATTGACTTGGTATTCATTATTGTTAATGTTAGTTAGCTAGATTAAACATTAGTACAAAATGCAATTACAAAAGTGCTCTTTTTAATTTATTACCTGAACCTCTTTCCTAACTTGCACATGAGATACTCTTTTCTTTTCCCCCCAGACCTGCCTTCCATTTCAAGTTTGCTTCTGTAATTTACAGACATTACAAAATGGATTATTAGATGCTTTCAAATGATTAATACAAGTGGTTTAAGTAATATAACATGAGAATTATGCAGGCAATGTTTGGAAAAAAAAATGGAGGGATAATTCATTTACAGTATGTCTTTAAATGTCTTTAACATACTCACTCACTCCCTCACTCACACTCACATTTGACTATTTTACACACAGTGATGCCAATTAATGAAAATTCCTCCTCTTCCATTTTGGGCTTTTTTTACTTCACACAGAATTGGTTGGGATTGCCTGATTATGCACCTGACACCCCCACAAAATTAGCATCACATATACAGAAGGCTGAGATTGTGGATCTGAGAAATAATAAATGTAATATAAAACGAATTAAAGTAGTCAGCTCATCTCAGTAAACAAACTAGCATTTAAATATGCAATATTTTCGTTTAGATGTATGCAAAATGCAAAATCATTGTGTGAAAATGAATAATAATACCTTTACTGTATCCATAGGTATTAAGAGGGTTTGAAGCAGTACTGTGCTGTAAGTTACTGGACTGTGTAACTGTTAATAATAATTGTAATACTGAGGGGTTCTAGAACTTTTGCCCAGTATTTGAGAGTTAAGGTAATAACCAAAAGTTTAATCAACCCTTTTAAAAGCTTTTTTAACGTGAAATTAAGCAAACATACCACATTATAATAGTTTACTAGTTGATTTTAAAGTATTTTGTGGTGATTATTGTCTTTATAAAGTTTTTGTGTGGTTATGTATTTCCCAAATCTAGCAACCCTACTCTTCTGCTCTTAACTCCTTAGTAATGAAAGTCGCTATTGGCTGTCGTTAGTGGTCGCTAAATGAGGTCATCACACAATTTGCACAACAGTCCACTTGCGTGTATTTAAAGCTGTAGAATGAAGGAATGATGTTGTGGGAGCGAAAGAATGTGAGTATCAAACACCTGAAATATGTCATAAATAAAAATAAACTCTATTTTTTAGGATTTATAAATCATTTATGGTCCACAGTGTTTAATGGAACGTTCTCAACAGCTTTGGAATGTTGAAAGTGGTGGTTGTCATAGCGATAAAACAAAAGAAAATCACTTCTTCAGACAAAGCTCAGGTTTAATCACAGGACGCTCCTGCAGAGACAATAAGAAAAAAAGATTCCACAAATACAACCAGGCAAGAAATGTGTGTCAACCATGAAATGCTAAGACTTTTTACTGAGATATTTTGTTGGTTTAAATATGTTGGTAGTGTCCACAATAAATGAAGCTTCACTACACAAAAGCTACCAACCCATCGCTGTTTAACATTGACATAAACGAGTTAAAAATACTAAAATACCATACAAAAACGTAAACTGTACTAGAACATGCCAGTATAGAACAAAGATTTTAGCCATTAAGAGACCAAACTTTAATAATTGGTATCTCAAAATACTGACTTCATATCTCAGAATAACGACTTGGTATCTCAAAATAGCGTCTTGCTATCTCAAAATAGCGACTTGGTATTTTAAAATAACCACTTGGTGTCTCAAAATAAGGACTTGGTATCTCAAAATAACGACATGGTATCTCAAAATAACGACTTGCTATCTTAAAATAGAATATCTCAAAATAGCAACTTGGTATTTTAAAATAACAACTTGGTATCTCAAAATAACGACTTGGTATCTCAACATAATGACTTGGTATCTCAACATAATAACCCAGGTGTTCAAGGATGCTTAGAACACTGGAGTGGTGACACAACTGATCAAAGAGGCCCGAGAAGGGAAAGGAGACCTAGCCAATGCGTATGGCTCCATACCTCACAAGTTAGTGGAGTTTGCATTGGATAGGCACTATGTTGCATTCGTGGATGATTTGACAGTAACAACAGTGTCAGTTCCTGGACGCTCCCCATCAACATACCTGTCAGCACCTGTAATTTGCACATGTAAAGTTTAACAGGAATGTTTGTGTATGTGTTTATGTGAGTAAATGTTTTTTACTTCTGGAATGTTATTGTCAATTTTGTGCACTGTGAGCTACTGTAACCCAACACAAATTCCTTGTGTGTGAGCATACTTGGCCAATAAAGCCCGATTCTGATTCTGATCAACAGTCTTACTGAGGAGTTCAGGGTTACCAGAGCAAGGGAGATGAATTGTTGGAATGGTTCTCAGACCTGCCCGGCCAGTTGTCACAGATCCCACAAGCTCTCTGTGACAGGGAATACAGGGAATTGAAGGACCTGAAAGTGTCCAAAGCCTGCATTGAGGTGAGGACTAGCAGGAAGTGGAAGGAACAGGGGCTGT
This sequence comes from Xyliphius kryptos, assembly GCA_025769995.1. Lineage (NCBI taxonomy): Eukaryota > Metazoa > Chordata > Actinopteri > Siluriformes > Aspredinidae > Xyliphius > Xyliphius kryptos. Next base: position 4,492 of record JAOUQT010296932.1, on the reverse strand, counting down.
GAACCAGGCAGAAGCACCGCTGCGTCACAGAGAGCTTGTGGGATCTGTGATAACTGGCCGGGCAGGTCTGAGAACCATTCCAACAATTCACTACAACAGACTTGAGGGTAAGGAAAGGCGGTATCTGGTTCAATGCAAAGTAAGAGCTGGGGTGGAGGAAAGCAGAACCCAATCGCATCAAATTCTTAATTGAGTCGGTCTATGATTTCCTGCCCAGCCTGTTAAACCTTTTTGTTTGGGGAAAGGTCGATACCCCAGCATGTCCCTTGTGCCAGGGAAGAGGAACTCTGGAGCACATCTTTAGCATCTGCCCTAAAGCACTTGGGGATTGTCATTACCGCTGGCGCCACGACCAGGTGGTGAGTTGCTGTGTCCATCAGCATTACTATCAACCAGAGCAAGAGCTTGAAACCAACAAGGTGGGAAATCTCGTTCGTGCGAGCTGGAGAACAACTACCCACCCGACTGAAAGTTCAGACAGGCCTCCTGGGAGTAGCAAAGGACTGGCTGCTAAGGATGTATCTGGGTAAACAGCTATGGTTCCCTGAGTGCATCATGGAAACCAGCCTTAGACCAGACATTTTTCTGTTCTCAGAGTCATTCAAGCTGGTCATTATGTTGGAGCTTACAGTGCCCTGGGAAAAGAGAATGGAGGAAGCCAGTGAGGAGTTCTGATAATAGGTCTGATCAACAAGAACGAGACAGCTTACTGAGAGGATGTTAGCTTTCTGAAGCACAGGTGCCAGAAAAACAACCTCAAAGGAGACAATGTACGCTCCTATCACCATTATAGAGTTATAGTGGTCAGAGTCAGTGGTTTTAAGTTCCTCTGGGTCCAGATAACCGAGGATCTCACTTGGACAAAACACATAACACGGACTCTAAAGAAAGCCCAGCAACACCTCTTTTTCCTCAGACTGCTCAAGAGGTTTGTCATGAGTACCCGCATCCTCAGGACATTTTACACGTATACCGTGGAGAGCATACTGACAAGTATCACCGCCTGGTACGGGAGCTGTACTGAAACTGAACAGAAAGCCCCGCAGAGGGTTGAACGGACTGGACTCATGAGTGCATCACCTTGTCAACTATCAAACCTTCAAGTCATTTACACCAGTCCCTATTTGAGGAAGTCTAAGAGGATTATAAAGGACCCCACCCACCCAAGTCACGGCCTCAGTATCTCAAAACAACGATGTATCTTAAAATGATGACTTAGTTTCTCAAAATCATGATTTCATGTCTCAAAATAATTAGCGTGTTTTATTTTTATTTTTTTTAGTGGCAGGAATAGGCTTCCATATTTATGTAGCTCGTAAAGGGACATGGGTGAAAAAAAATGTTAATTGGATTCCTGCGGGGGTGTGGTAGCTTAGTGGGTAGGTTGTAAAGCTATCAATCTAAAGGTTGTGGGTTCAAATCTCAGTTCCACTGAAGTTACCAATGTCCTTGAGCAAGACCCTTAACCCTCATTGATGCAGGGTCCTGTTTCAACCCTGCATTCTGACCCCAACCAAGTTGGGATATTTGTAAGTCACTTTGGATAAAAGCGTCTGCCAAATGTAAAACAACAACAACAACAACAAAAAACCTTTCGAATTATCGAATTATTTTAAATAATTTTCAGATTTAACGCTAGATGGCAGTATCAGGCTTATATTGCGACAGTTCACCTCCCGTTTGTTTGTGGCTCTACGTTGCCAAGTATTTTGAAAATATGTATTTGGTTTGGAATTACACCAAAACCATAAACTGTTTTTTTATTTCCATTTTTTACCAAAGATTTTGGTGCTTATAATTGATTCCAGGTATAGTGAAGTTAGATTTAACTCAACGTTTTGATGAAACGGTAAAAAAAAGATTTAATTTAGAATACTTCTTACTGTACTATAGTGGCTGTCTTTCACACATGTTTAGCTGATTTACCTGCTCTGAATGTCACCGTTTATTTTAAATGGTGATTCGGTAACTTTTTAAGCAGTGATAAGGCATTGTTCCCCGGTAGATTTCGTGATTACGTGTCTGTATATTGTGTCTGTTATCAGCTGGACTGAGTTTTATGTCGGTGACTAAGAGAACATCGTGGTCCTCTGCGTCCCAGTTCATCAGGTTGATCAGTTTTCCTGTGGCACTCATGAGGCGGAATCTCACTAAGCTTCTCCATCGAGCCCTTCTGAGCACATTGTCCACAAAAATGACTAATCAGATAATAGGGAGCAGTTCGAAAAGGAAACTGGTAAGTGTTGCTACTTATAGTTCAGCATTAATCTATAAAATGTTTCTGTTGTATTGTAACTAAGTAAAGTACATTTGTAAAGCACTCTCTACAACCTTGCTTGACCAAAGTGCTGTACAGACAAATACCTAAAAGCTATACAACCAACACTAGCTAATTCGAATAAGTAGTCTAAACAAAATGAGACCCAGATAAATTAAAAACAATAAAGTAAAATAAGGCACATTATATCTACATCATTGTTCAAATGCAATTTTGTATAGATGAGTTTTTGGGCCTGATTTAACTTGGCAGATAATGGGTAGTGGTGGACTGTTCCAAATCACCTTTTAGTTTCAATCGAACCCTAGGAACGACCAACAAATTCTGATGGAAAAATCTCAGAGAGCACTGCCTGATTGGAACAGTAAGCAAATCTGCAATATAAGGAGCCAGTCCATTTAGAGTTTTAAAAACTAATTAAAGCAGTTTAAATTGTATCCTATATTGGACAAGCAGCCAATGAAGCATGGCAAGAACCGGTGTAATTTCTCCCTTTCTTTTTGGTTGTCAATAATCTGCATGCTGCAGTCTGGACTAACTGTAATCTGCATTAGGAACTGGTTTATTTCCAATGTGTAAAGAATTACAGTATACTATTCGAGAAGTGATAAAAGCGTAAATTACTTTCTCGAGGTCAAAAAAATTAAGAAAAGGCTAAGTTTCACAATATTTTAAAGATGAAAGAACTGCTTTTTGCCACAGATTTGATTTATTTATCATATCCGAGGTCAGATTCAAAAATTACACCAAGATTTCTCACTGAACACTTGATGTCAATTGACCAAGATTATTAAAACATCAGCAGTGTAATGGGGATTACAAAAAATAATCTATATTTCTTTTATTTAAATGTAGAAAAGTAAGATGTTAAGAAATTTATGAGGTCAGATCATACAAAAAGTGTTTAATGGAGATGAAATCAGTGCTCAGTGAGGGCCATTTTTTACACCAAGCTTACCCCAAGTCTTTAAGGATCTTCAAACCTTCCTCAAACTATCCTTGCTAAGTTTAAAACATATAGATTTCCAAAATACATGGTTAGGTGCTTGATTTTGTACAGCTGTGGTATAGACCATTAATAAAAGATTGGATATTGAGGGGTGTCCTCATACTTTAATTCAGTGGTTCTTAAACTTAGATCAATTACCACCCATTATCACACCAAAACTTCCAAGTCCCCCCCCCCCCCCCAATGTTTCTCATCACAGAATGACATATGGGAAACATCAATTAATTGTGATGGTATATATTTAAGATTAAAACTGCAAATGCGATGTAATTAAATATGGTGTATGTGTAGCCAATAATATTTTCACATTCGTTTTAATACAATGTTTTAATAAAATATTTTCATTGCAAAAGAATTCTAAAAACTTGTAAACAGATTTTATTTGTAGTTTACAAATTTTGTTTCATGTGTTTTATTACTTAGAACCAAATATATTTATTTTATAATTACTTTGCCATTATTTGGCGTACCACCTTGTACTTCTTTGTGTACCAGCAGTGGTACACATACTACAGTTTGAGAACCACTGCTTTAATCCTTATGGTTTGTCTGCTGTTTCTCTTGTGCAGAGCATTTATAAATAAATCTTGTTTGTTTCCAGGATTTTCACTCAGTATTGTTAGATGATCTGTGCTTTTTAGGTCGTAGGACTTGGAAACCCTGGTATGAATGGCACACGGCACAGCATTGGCATGGCAGTGATCACAGCTTTGGCACATCGTCTAGAAGTGTCTGATCAGTGGAAATCAGACAGACAGGTATCTGGAGAGGTTGTTGTTTCAGACTACAGAGACACACAGCTTGTGCTTCTTAGGCCGAAGTTGTTGATGAACATCAGTGGAGTGAGTGTGGCAAAGGCAGGTAAGTCAAATCTAAAACCGACCCTGCTTTCTGTTTTACATAGTTTCTTAAAGCCTTATTGGTTATTATAAAATAACCAATGGGTAGTTACAGTACTTAAAACTGATTGGCTGAGTTGTTTGTCCAGCCATGACAATATTGACAATATCGCACCTCTGACCACTTTACATTCATATCAATGCATAACATACAACTTATTATTTTCCCAATGTTTCTTAGAAACTGCATTCTGTAATTTGGCCACTAGAATGCAGGGCTGCGTTTCCGAAAACGTTCGTAACGCTAAGTACTTCGTAACTTCATACTTAAGAACATTCTTAAAATTACGAACGTTTTCCGAAAGC
>JAOUQT010296924.1:0-16592 GCA_025769995.1 Xyliphius kryptos | reverse complement strand
TCAGGAGCATGCCCAGGCGTTGTAGGGAGATTATACAGGCACGTGGAGGCCACACACACTACTGAGCCTCATTTGAAAGTGTCTTAAGAAATTTCTACTGAAGTTGGATCAACCTGTCACTTGATTTTCTAATTTGATTTTGAGTAGGATTCCAAATCCAGACCTCCATGGGATAATCGTTTTGATTTACATTTTGATCATTTTTATGTTATTTTGTTCTCAACGCATTTCACTACATAAAGATTTTCAACTGAAATATTTTATTCATTGAGATGTGTTATTTTTGTGTTCCCTTTATTTTTTTGAGCAGTGTATATTGAATGTTTGCGTAGTTACCGTTCCGAGGATAGATGTTTCCATTCTTGGGAATCAAACGTCCTGTCTGGTACACGTGTCTAAAAATGTCCAAACTGTCTGACTCCTTATCTCGATGTAAACTGATGTTTAAATTCCATGTCCAAACTGATGGTGTGGTGGAAAAAAAGAACATTGATGGCTACTTTCTAACCATAAATATCAAGCAGCTATCTACAATAAATCTGAAGCATTGAGAGCCAACACCCTGTATAATTGTCTCTCTTTACTTCCCCAACGTGTTTGCATCCTGCCTTGGCACTCAAAGGGCTCCGACAAACAGGACAGACAATTGATCTGTAGCTGCCCGCTCAGCTTGCAAACCTATTGTTGAACCTAACAATTCTCTGTGCGGTTATTCGTAGCAGTCTGGACAACACTCCATCTAACCAGAGCAAAGCAGTAACACTGTGTATTGTAGGTTTAAAAGCAAACCTACATACATAAACCAAAAAAACAAACTACACTTTCATTCTGCTCACCTTTCTAATGTGGCAAAGAGTCCTGCCTTGCCCCCGACTGCGACAAGAACCTTGGGGGCACACCGTGGTCTGGTGGATAGCACTGTTTGGTAGGACAGCCTGTGTTCAGGCATGAAATGGTATTTCAGAGCCTCGTTGAGGAGATGCTTGCACGCGTGGTCATCCCGTATGAGGTGATTAGCCTCATAAAGCCGCGTCAGGAACTTCACACTGAGTAGAGGCAGCCGCACACAGTGTAGCAGCTGCGCCAGGTACTGCTGCCTTTCACTCAGATCATACTTGATCCATGACTCAAGGGCATAGAAGACCGTTTCCTCTGTAAGCACTTTAAGGCAGTCGCTGGACACAATCTCATCCAGCTCCTCTCTGGTCAGCTCAAAGAACTCCTCCGTCTGGCAGACCTCATCGAAGTTCTCGCATATGAACTTAGTAGCCGCCAAGCAGAGTTCATGGCAGCCATAAGTTTCGGCAAAGCGTGAAATTCCAATACAATTTGTCGCATCCAGCTGACTCTCCAGGAAACTACAGCACTCCTTCAGGACAAGTTTCACCTGGAGGAGGTTGGCGGCCGGAAGAAGGGACTCCACGGTTTCCTGAGAAATAAAAACGGTTCCCGTGTAGGCATATTCCACAATGGCCTGAAACAAAGACAGCATAGTGTGTTTAAATATTAACGCTCAATTGAGTTTTATTACATTTTAACTTGTAAAAATAAAAAAATTCTTTGTAGCACTATAGAAATAGGTTTGAACATTATTTCTGTTCTTTAATTCCAACTCCAGCTAGAATTATATATATTGATCTAATAAGTGGTTTAACTCAGCTTACATATGTAATTTTGAATTTAAACATACTCTGTGGAGCAAAGTACTCAAATCTGATTGGCTGAGCCGTTTGTTCATGTGTGACATTATTGACAATAATGCACACCTCTGAGCACTTTCATTCGTATTAATGCATAACATTTTTATAACCTTTATTCTGTAGTTTGGCTTGTTGGAGAAACCGGAAAACTGTTACTCAGCGATCAGCGTTCACTTTAAAAAACGGACATTGCGGAAGACCAGTTTATTAACGATTCTGCTTTTAATAAGCACATTTATAAATCAAACCTTGTTTAATCATTATCGTGTGTTTGTAATCATTTTACAGAGGGTAGATTATTATTGTCAATAAATTACTAACACCTCTTTCCCATGAATTGCTCACAATCCTTATGGCTTTACTATTTACACATGTATATACGACTTTGCCATGCATTTAAAACAACTGAATTCTTACAAATTAGTGCTTTTGTACAAAGTAAGATCAATGACGGTAGGGTTGATTAAGTTTAGTGTGAAAGAACTTGACTGGCCTCAACCTTTGAGATACATACCTTAGAGATGAGCAATACAGACAGCCTGCAAGCGTGACCCATCAAGTATACAAATGTTCCCACATACCCTTAAATATTGTGGAAACACTTCCCAGAAAAGTGGTAGCTGTTCTTCTAAGGAGCAACCCACTTGTCGTAGTCAAAAAAAGCTCATATAAGGTCATAAAGTGTAAGTGTCCCAATACTTTTGTTTACACAGTGTACCTTGGAGAACTGAAAGCAGTAAAGCATATTAATTTTATTCGAAGGACATTTTCACTAATGAACGCCGTATGTTCGGTTTAAAAAGTTTACTGAAAATAAATTATAAAGTGTATTTGGGTAACAACAGCAAAATGTAACAGCTCTTATTTAATCATGTTGCGTTTTTTAAGAAGGTGTTGCATTTTCACCAGAATTTGTATTTAGTACTGAATATTTTCACCTGTATTTAAAAAAGTACTGAATATGAAGCAGCAATGTTCATTTACAGCAAATAAACCTGGTTATGCTGAGGATTACAAGCGGCACTAAGAACGGTACCGTGTTTATTCGCTAATCAATTACGTGACAGATAGCACAGGGACGGGACAGTGATGTACAAACCAGATACATATCTCACAGTATTATTTGGGAGGAAGGAACAGTCGAGCTAAAAAAAACTACAATGGATGGTCACTGAGGCAAACGGATGATCTCTGACCTCACACATCCTGCATATTACATCTTCCAGCTATTTTGCTCAGGGAAGATATAAGAGTTTACATTTTTAAAGAATAAATTGACTTACTGACACTAGGCTCTTTCAGTAAGCAAGTATGGGGGATCCACGCAACCATTTTCGGGAGGTTATACCGTCAATGTAAATGTTATGCATTAACTGATGTTCTTTTGATGTGGACTTGATCATATTTTCTCAGGTAGAAATGTGTGATGGCAGTTATATTGGTACAATGTTTACATTTCAGCTCCAGGTAAATAGCATAGTGTTTAGTGGCTTTCAAAGCCGTAGGTCATCTGGGAAATTCTACAGCTACTACTTGATGTGTAACTGCAATTACAGCCTCAATTTTGGATGCAGTCTAATAAAGCAATAAAGGATTTGAGGACATGCATTATTGTAAATGGTTGTTGTTAGGTATGCCACCTTATCTTTCCTGTGATTTATTCACAATAATGCACAACCTCAAGTGCCTTATTACATTTATAAAACGGTTCTAAAAAACTATTTAAAAAAAAAAGGTTAATATTTATAAATGTGTTTACCAAAAATATTAAGAAACTGTCTTTGGCAAAATAATTTTTTAAAGTGAAAATTGATGGCTGAGCAACGGAATACCGGCTTAGTGCTCATCGGGAAATGGCTCCCAATTTATACAAATTTCTATTAATTGTATTTTAAGTAATTTTTTACTAAGTTTGCAAGTTTACAAACTTAGTAAAAGTGGTCAGAGGTCTGTATTATTGTCAAAAATAAGGCTGGACAAATGGCTTAGCCAATCAGATTTAAGAACTGGAACTACCTGCTTTAATGATGCTTCCTTTATTTTTTTTGGATGATAATTAAATATTCAGTTTGGAGTAAAAACTTTCATCAGAACAATAAAGTTCAGAGTTAAGCTACAAGATTTTATATTTAATATTTAAACCGGGCAGTTCAAACCTTCTTTACCTGAAGTGCTGCCTCTTCTACGCACTGGAACTCCACCTCTGAGGTCTCCTTCTCCGACAGATTGCCTGTGAACATTGCCTTGAAGTATGGGCTGATGCTGGCCAACACCACTTTGTGTGCGTGGATTTTGGCATCGCCCACCCGCAGCACAATGTCACACAGCTCGTGGTCTTGCCGCAATAGCTGTAGACCCTGCAGCAGTTGCTCAGAATGCGGCCGTGTCAGACTGGCAAGCATGTAGGACTGGGCCTGTTGGTCCATCTGTTTAAGGGGACACATAAAAAAAAATGTTTATACAATGGCATAATGGCATTTGTAGGCTTGTGGTTAAGGAACCAGCCTTGGAACCTGAGGGTCCTCAGTTTGATTTCCGGTCCCACCGGAATTTTACTTTTCTGTTTGAAATCAAAATATCATTTATATATTTTTAATGATCAGTCTAATAATTATCATCATTGACAATATTTGTAGAGGGTGGCACGGTGGCTTAGTGGTTAGCACCTTCGCCTCTCAGCGCTGGGGATTCCCGGTTCTAATCCCAATCTGGGTGAAGTTTACATATTCTTTCCGTGTCTGTGTGGGTTTCCTCCGGGTTCTCCGGTTTCCTCCCACATTCCAAAAACATGAAGGAAATTTGAATGCTCTAAATTGCCCTGTATAGTGTGTGTGACTGTGTGAGGGAGTGTGTGCCCAGTGATGGATTGGCGCCCTGTCCTGGGTGTATCTGCCCAGCGCCCGAGATGTTCTCCCCTGGATGGGCATGGGGAGGCCCCCCACGATCCTCATAAAGGAATAAGCGGAAGATAATGAATGAATGAATACTTGGACAAACACTATATGTAACTAACAAGAGTCTGGCTGGACACAAATATTAACAGACCTACTACAAAGTCTTGTAGAAAGCTTACACAAATGAATAAGACGTTTCTACTGCAAATATGTGAGCTATGTAGAATCCGCCGTAGGGTGACAATGAAAAAGTAGGGTGAATTTAGACTTGAAACCAGATTGAATAATGGTCATAACGATCAGGTTTGATGATACTACAATGGAACCAGTTCCTCCTCAACTTGTTCTCTAATCTGTAAATTGTTTGGGATTAAAGCAGCTACTAAATAACAATGTAAATGTATGTGAATGTCATTGATGATCTTTGTCTACTTTAATGACACTGCAGTAACGATGCCCCAGTGCATCTTAATCATGCACAAAATCAAACTTTGGAGCACGTTGCCATTTCGAAATGTCACTTATTTTCAGCAGAAGCCATATTTTACGCCGTGCGGTAGTTTTTACTGTCTATATGTTCGGGCACAATTGGTTGGAAACAAAGTTGATAACAGAACAGGTGGAGGTGGGTCGAAGACCCGTGCACGCTGAGTTAATTTAATAGTGGCTTCTTTTGGCAAAACAAAGGAATTTCACCCCATGGCATGACCTATAGGACGGGTAACACAATTGTAGCATAAAGTACATTTGTAAAGAAATAATAATACAAACCAAAAATAAAACCAAGTTAACACATGAATTTAAGAAAAAGTGTATTTTTTTTTGTCCATGTTACTGGAAGTGGTAGCTTAGTAGTTAGGTTGTTGGACTATCAATCAGAAAGTTGTGGGTTCAAATCCCAGGTCCACTGAAGACCCTTAACCCTCATTGCTCCAGGGTGCAGTTTCAACCCTGTGTTCTGATCCCAACCAAGTTGGGATACTTGTAAGTCGCTCTGGATAAAAGCGTCAGCTAAATAACTAAATGCAATGCTAATGTTTTGCATATGTGTCCGGATGTGCAGTTTATTTGTACGTTTTTCATGCTCATTGGCGCTCTGGTTTTGCATAACTACAGCCCTGCAGGCACTGTATTGTACTTAAGTGAATTTGGATTAGTTAAATATATGCTTGCTTAGCATGACACTTATCCAAACTGAAGAGTATATTCACAGACCCTATCTTTCCAGACACCTACAATCTCTCCTCGATACCAGTGATACCAAATCAGCATGTCAGATGATTTAAGTTTAACCCATTTTTAACCGTAATGTAAGAGATTTACGGTTACATCATGTGGTTTAAAGCCTTTTCAGAGTCAGCCACAAAAGGATCAAAGACCCATTGATGCTAAATAGGTAGTATAAATGAGCAGTGTTATTGATGTGCAGTTGTTCCTCACCCAACCCCATGTATCAACATTAGGACAGCTGGTGCACGCACAGCCAGGTTTGCAATTACACGAATATAAATACACTCCTAATGCCTATCTTTATGATTTTTACATAAAAATACAAATGAATGTTATTAATATGAATGGAAGCAACCAAGGAAAAGCAAGAACAATTAAGAAAAGATATCTTTTTTGATTTATTGTATAAACAGCCCTTTTTACACACAGACTACAAAAACAAAAATTTAGTTTCACAAAAGTCTTAAATCCTCTGTAGTTATACTAAACTGAATGTCCTATCGCTCAGCAGCAGTCACGGCAAAATGTCTTTAAATACTACTAAAAACTATCATTTTAATATCATTGTATGAACTCTTTTTATTGAGTAGAAATCAAATTAATTAAGGAATTACCTTCACAGATTGCATTACGGCTTGCATCTAAACGCACTGTGGTAACCGTGGTATTTACTTTCTGTGTAAAATGAACTGGCAGTAGAAGAAACCAATGCTATTTAGTTGCAAAAGAGTAGGCCAAAGAACAAACTGTACTTTCCAAAATAGTGTTAGCAAGCTGAGAGCAGAAAATGGACTTGCCCCGCCTCACCTCTCTAAGCTCCTCGGGGGGCCTCAGGTCAGCTGATCACCTGCTCCTGGAGATGCCAAGGTACAAGCGAGCCTTTTCGATTATGGGTCCTAAACTACAAAACAACTTATCCCTACATATTAATTAGGCTCCTTCACTGTCCACTTTTAAAACTAGTCTTTAAACCCTTTTCCCCCTTTGTTTTTTTTCACTCAAAATTATTTTACTTTGGTTTTATTTGTTTTATTGATGTATTGTTCCTTGTTTATAGTTTTGTTTTATGTTAACTGTGTACAGCACTTTGTTGTTGGGCTTCATAAATAAAGTTGAGTTCAGTATTAATAGGCTTATACATATGAATACACAATTAAATAATTAGTAAGACTTTCTAGTCAAACACATGCTTCATTTTTGATCATTAGACCGCACAAATCATCCATCATCATCCTTTATCTTCGGCTTCAGTGACAGACTGGGGGAGGGGTAATAGGATGACAAAGGATGGGATGGGGCAGTAGCTTGACCACAACACTAATAACATAAACCGAATTATGTGCAATAACTAAAATATGGTGCAATAACAATTATCTGCAGATTTTAAAAACATATTTTTCACATCATTTGTAATATATACTGTATTTACTTTTTAGAGAAGCCCATTTAACTTGTATTTTTTTGGACTGAAGGCGGAAACCAGAAAACCCAATGCATACATGGGGAGAACACGCAAACTTCCCCCAAATTGGGATCCTTGGCACTGAGAGACAAACATACTAACCACTAAGACACCGTGCATGTTTCTCACATATGGCTCCTTGAGCTTAAAACATTTAGATGTTTTTATTTTTTATCTTTATATAATTTTATACTAGTTTGAAATGCAGCTAGTATAAAATTATATAAAGATTTAAAAAAAAAAAAAACTAAACAATTAAGAATTGAATGCTCTAAATTGACCCGTATAGTGTGTGTTTAAGTGAACAAGTGTGTGCCCAGCGATGGATTGGCACCCTGTTCTGGGTGTATCTACCGAGACGATTGCCCCTGGATGGGCATTGGGAAACCCGTGCGACCCTAGTACAGGACTAAATGGAAGATAATGGATTGTTTAGTGGTCAGCACGGTCGCCTCTCAGCGTTGGGGATTCCCAATCTCGATCTGGGTGGTTTTCATGTTCTCCCCGTGTCCGCATGGGTTTCCTCTGGGTTCTCCGGCTTCCTCCCACAGCCCAAAAATATGTATCCAAGGTAAAACTGTTCTAAATTGCCCCATATGGTCTGTGTGATTGTGTGTGTGCTCAGTGATGGATTGGCAGCCTGTCCTGGGTGTAACTGCCGTTTTGGCGTCACGAACAGGATTCGCATAGAATCCGCGAGTGAAACTACACAGTAACAATGTTTAGGAAACCGAAACTAAACAAGAACCCCTCAAAAGAGGAGTCAGAACAAAAACAGTCAACGGATCTCATTCTTGGCTGGGATGTGGATGAAGTGACTTATGTGGTCGCGCAAGAATTGCGCGAGGGTGGTGGTAGACCTGAGTCCTGGGATAAAATTTTAAAAAGCCCAGAACCTGAGGGTGTGCGTGCTGCATTAAAGAAAATTCCTATTAATGGGAAGAAACCGGTAGATTCTATACAACGTCGGTTATGGCTAATGGGAGAAGCATGGAAACAGGCACTGGATAAGAGTCGACTGTGGGATGTGCACGATCGCCCAGCCTTAAATTACGGCTGCAAGTTCCGATTTGGACCGACGGGCTCTCCGGTCCTCTTGTGTCAGGTAGGGGCTTGTTTGCGTAGTTTATGTATGTTTAGTTTCTATGTACTCTGTGTGTGGGGAATAAAGACACATTATTCTAGCACCGGTGTAGTGTGTATTCATTGTATCTGTGCCGATTTCACTCGAACCTGATCAGAAGTTTGGCAAGCAAACTTTTGCACAAAACAACTGCCCAGCGCCTGAAATGTTCTACCTCGAACCCCCCACATATCACATTTTTCTTTTCTATATTCCATCATTTCAATCTTAAATCCACTGTCAATTACAACTTATATAGGGGGATACTGGACCACTATTTCGTTTGCATTCATGTACCGCATGAGATGCAAACGACTAAGTCTTGAATCCTGAAGAACATGCAAACCTCAGCCAAACCGGGATTTGAACCAGAATCCCCAGCGCTGAATGGCAAACGTGATAACCACAATTAAACGTTCTATACATTTTATAACGGAGGTTATTTTTAATCAGGACAGAAGGAGATGTGTGAGGCAGGAATACGTTAGTAAGCTGGAGTTTGTTGTTGTTAGCTAGAATGTAAGACGCAGGCGGAGAGAAATGCACATAGAAGAATAGTAAATTAAAGCCATTTACAGCACGCCGTTTTAAGATGTAAAGGGCAGAACCTCAGCACCCCGTCTGTAATATGTGAGTTCGGTGTGAGATGGCGATTTATTTGGAGCTGTCAGCGCAGGGAAAGTGGACGGACTGAACCCTGCTGCCGCTGCTGAGGCGGTAACGTTAGCCAGGGCGGCTAAACTCAGCTAGCGGACTGCGGTGCTGTGCTATCGGCTAGCGCTGCTTAGCTCGAGCTGCAGCTAAAAATAAATAACAGAGAGAAAAAAGAATAAAAAGAGCTCTGAAAGAAAGAAAAAGTACCTGTATCCAGGCTTGCTGCGGCTCTACTTTACACCGAGCTTCGCTGCTGCGGGACTGTAGTGCTAAAAGTCTGTGTGTGTGTTTGTGTGTGTATTTGTGTGAGAGAAATGGGAGTGTGACTGCAAAACAAACACTAAAAGATGCGCTGGGATTGCGTCACTTCCGGGCTATATTGTCACGCATATGACGACAGCACATTCGCCCCTCGACAGGTACGTCATACGGGCACGTTATAACCCGTCCCAAGCTAAAAACGCGCTTATAACGGGTTTTTTTTTTTCTAAAATATTAATATTTCGTTGACCACATTTGTTCATAGATCGAGGTGGTTTTCAGTAAATATTACAACTAGTGGTATTTGGCCAAGTATACTCCCACCGCCGTGATTTCCGGTTCAAATCCCGATCTGGGTGGAGTTTTTTCTCCCCGTGTCCGTGTGGGTTTCCTTCAACAATCAAAAAAACAACATGGATTTAAGGTAAATTGACTGCTCTAAATTGCCCCATATAGTTTTTGTGTGATTGAGCAAATGCCCAGCGATAGATTGGCACCCTGTACTGGGTGTATCTGCCCGGTGACCGGAATGTTCTCCTAGGCCTGGGCGATATACTAAAATTTCTGATAATAACCGACATCATTTTGCTTATATCTGTATTTTTGGTATCTTAAAAAAATAAAAGAACAGTTGTTTTGTCTTTTTAGTCATCTAGGTGCATGTTTCTTTAAGAGGCTGCTCCGTGCTCTCTGTAGGGCACATGATTACATGCCAATAAAAAGGGAATTGTACCATCAAATATGGCTTTGAAGTATTTATGTTGGCCTTATACATTCTTTATTTTTGGGGTATGTGTATTAAAATTATCGTCCATTTATTGTTATCGAGGTGAGCTGCTCAATATGTTGCAATAGTCATTTTAGGCCATATCGTCCCAGCCCTATGTTCTCCATTTGATGGGCGTGGGGAACCCCACCGCGACCCTAGTAGAGGATTAAGCGGAAGATAATAAATAAATGATAAATGAAACCATAAATGAAAGTTGTTGTGCAGAAACTTGTGTAAATAAATATTTGTGCATCATATGCAGCTATTTTTATTGACCTTAAAATACAACGAAATCATTTTTACATTCTAATCTTGCTAGCTATGTCAAAAAAAGTATTAAGAGTAAGTCTGTGATAAAGCATGCAAAGAAGCTTGTAGTAAAGGTTTTAGGAATAAACAGGCCATTTAAATCAGAAGCGCTTTGTTTCTTTCTGTTGTACACGTCTCACTTTTTAGTCTTTTTATTTACTATAAGTGTATAATCATATTCAAAGTGTTATACTACAATTCTCTTGCTGTTAAATATTAGAAATACAATGTTTTCCTTTTTATTTCTTAAAATCTTGACTGTTTTATATACATTTATATTAAAAAAAAGTGTTTATATTCACTTCCACTCAAACTTTCAGGATCACTTGCACATTTCCTTTTTTTTTTTAAAAGAAACACACAATGTCATGCAATTCACGAACAATATTGTCCATTTCACAATTAATTGAAGTGTCTCAGATGATTTTTAAACAACAAAAAATGTTTGAATTTAAGCCTATTTTTTATAGGGGCTTATTTTGCATAGAGTCCTATTATCAGCAATTCTCAGTCCTCTGCCTAAATCTCCTGGTATGGCCGTCAATCCGAATTAAGGATGTTAATGACTGACTGGTTGTTGATGCACAGCTGAAAAACATATAAGTGAGCATAAAAGGAAGCACAACATTCTAGGTTAGTTTCGTATCTGAAGCATCAGCTGTTGTTGACTTGCTTACAGGCTCAAAATGGCCAGAAAGAAAACAACTTTCTTTAGAGACCATCGTCCCCACCACCGTCAGTCCATTTTTGTGTTAAGGAAGAAAGGCTACTCAATGTGAGACATTGCCAATAAACTGAAAATATCTCACCATGCTGTTAATTACTCTTTCGAAAAGTGACACACTGGCTCTAACAAGGACAAAAAAGGATTGGAAGGCACAACTGTGCAAGAAGATAAATATCTTAAGTGTGCAGTTTGAGGGCAAGACCCCTCACAGGCTGTCAACTGACAGCTGCACCAAATGAAACCAGTCAAACACCAGTGTCAGCATCAATGGGTCAAGAGGTGACTTCAGGAAGTTGGACTTGTCAGAATTGTCATTAAAAAAAGGCATTCCTCACACAAAAAGACTGCGATAGGCCAAAAAGAACAGACATTGGACACTAAAAGTTTGGAAGTAGGTGATGTGCACAGATGAGTCCAGGTTTGTGGCTCTGGATTAAACAGAAAAGGCACAGAGACGCAGTAAGGCACAGAACCAATGTAGAGATGCATGACCAATGCTTCATGCCATCTGTTAAACAAGGTGGAGGCAGTGTGATGGTCTGGAGATACTTGTACAGAAGAGGTAAAATACAGAGTAAAAGGGATCTTAAAGAAAGAAGGCTACCACAAGATTTCGCAACACCATGCCATACCCTGTGAACAGTGCTTGATTGGGGCCACTTTCATTCTACAACAGAATAATGACTCCGAACACACCTGCAAATTGAGTTGGTAATATTTCAGAAATAAGGAGTCAGCTGGAATTCCGACTGTAATGGAGTGGCCAGCACAATCTCTGGATCTGAACCCTATTGATCTGTTTTGGGAGCAGCTTGACCGTGTGGAATGGAAAAAAACTACATCAAGTTTATTTGCTTTATTTCATTATCTTAAGTGTGTTTCCATTGAAAACAAAGAAAACGAATCAGCCTTTTTCCCAAATGAAAATAATGAAATCCAGATTTCCACCCTCACTGATTATTTGGAACTCTGCAATGGATCGGCGCCCTGTCCTGGGTGTATCTGCCCAGCGCCCGAGACGTTCTCCTCTGGATGGGCATGGGGAACCCCTCTGCAACCCTCCAAAAGGAATAAGCGGAAGATAATGAATGAATGATTATGTTGTTTGTGAATTGGCAACAGCAGCTACTGTACAGATTCCTCCCACCTGGCTAACAGCATTCGGTTCAAATTATCAGAATAAAAGTGTTTTTTTTTCCAGTTGATTGCCCTGTGTTGCTAATAATATCATGGTGTGTGTAAAAAGGGTTAAACATTAAAGCTTAAAAAAAAAAGAATCGTGGTAGATCCTGATGGGCTGCCCACTGGAAAAAGTAGATCTCAGGTCACACACATTGGGCAAGGGTGCCTAATATCATTAACATTGTTATTTAGCAGACCCTTTTATCCAAAGTGACTTACAAACATCACAACTTGGTTGGGATCAGAACACAGGGTTGATACAGCACCCTAAAGCAAGGACCCACAATGGTAATTGGACCCGCAATGGTCATTGGTTAATATTGTCACATGACCTAATCAGGTCAAACTTTGTGCATGTTTGTTGTTATTCTCTGATGTCGTTACTTCTTGGAAAGTATTGCTTGTAAGTTATATTTATGGTTACTTTTAATTATTACATTATAAGTGTAGGAGTTGATGTACAGATATTTGAACATTAATTTAAAGACAAAGTGTATGTGGCACATTTTCTTGCAAACATAAAAAAATATGGCGCATATTTGACTGCATTTGACTGTGAATTAGCTTTTGCCCACATGAAAATAATGACATTCAGATATCGGTGCACCCTCACTGATAATTATTTTGAAGCCTTGGCATTAGCAGCTACTGTACAGACTCCTCTCACCTGGCCAAAGCATTCAGTGCAAATCATTAGGATAATGATTATAAAAGTGTTTTTTTTTTAGTGTATTGCTAATATAAAGTGAATAAAGGGATCTATTTTGCCTACTGTGCTTACACAGAGGAATTTGTCCTCCACATTTAACCCATCCGTGCATTGAAACACACACAAATACACACACGGGTAAAGTGAGAACATGTGGCGGTGGGCAGCTTTTTTTATATGGTGCCCCGGGAGCAATTTGGGGTTAGGTGCCTTGCTCAAGGGCACTTCAGCCATAGCACTTGGTGGGACTGGGAATCAAACTGGCGACCTCTAGGTCGCAAGGCTGGTTCCTTAACCACAAGCCTACAACTGCCCATAATATCTACATGATGTGTGTAAAAAGGGTTAAACATTAACAGATCGCAAGGACCTGTCCACTGGAAAAAAGTTGCTCTCGGGCCAAAAAAGTGTTGGCACCCCTGTCATAAAGGGTTAATCCAGCTGTCGGATTTAGTGGCCTACAATCCCCAGAGTTCTCCGCGGGCGTCTGTGGCTCTCCAGCTCGCGGGAGAGGAGTTGGCGTCACCATGGAAGCAGTTGGTTACATGCTACGCCATTTTGCTTTCTAGCAGCGAGCTGAGTGTGAAGTGGAGAACCGCGGCGTCGTACAGACTGATGAAAAGGAACAGACAGAAGTCAGCGACGCCGTCTTTAAACGCGAACACAGCGCAGGAGAGGCGCGGCGTCGCAGACTAACGCTCTGAGGCGGCTGCTTCACCGCGTTGCTGGAGAGGATGCGACGGAGGAACATTGCAATGTCTGAGATGCACTGCGGCGTTTTCAGAGGTACCGACTCACATGTGCTCAAATAACACCGCAAATCACAATCGGGCACTTCTTTCTTCGGGCAGCGCGAGTTTGAACATGTGGCATTGCGTCACAGGGGACCATTAGCGGCCAAACTTGGTGAGAGTTGCATGTCCATTCCTCCGTCGCCCCTCTGCTGGGATGGACAGACTTTCAGATAGTTTAGTTTGCTCCTCATGACCTCCGCCAGGACCCAGAA
Organism: Xyliphius kryptos; assembly: GCA_025769995.1. Taxonomy (NCBI): domain Eukaryota; kingdom Metazoa; phylum Chordata; class Actinopteri; order Siluriformes; family Aspredinidae; genus Xyliphius; species Xyliphius kryptos. The sequence goes on along the minus strand of JAOUQT010296924.1, from coordinate 2,566 downwards.
TGGCACAGTGCCTCGGTTACAAAGCTCACACCAGAGAGTAGATTGCGTATCTACAGGTTGGTTTCCTGAGAGACGCCTGGTTTCACACCGTCTTCCTAACTTCTCAGTAAAGAAAGCAGCCATTGGCTGTGCCGGAGTCGCTGGAAGTCGCTAAATGACGTCATTAATTGTTTAAGGATAAACATTGTGGAACAGATAACAAGTGAGTAAAAACATGCTAAATGTGTTCGAACTACAAATGAGCTCTTAATACATTAACTTTGGTTGATTTTTTTTGCCCTTGAGATAAGTCGTCATTAACGTTAACGTTACTTGAAACAACTTGATGACTTTAGTGTTTTAAATTACTTTGTGTCTCTAGAAGTCTCCAGTAATACCAGAAAAAGTCGCTAGATTAAAAAAATAAAGTTCTGAATTTCCCTCTGGGATGAATGAATAATTTAATCTGCTGGAGGTTCTGAAAAGTTGCTAAATTTGCAGCAGTAAGACAATGTTCCCAACTCCTCAGTAAGGAAAGTAGCTATTGGCTGTTCTAAAATCACTGGACGTCGCTAAATGACGTCATCACCTATTTTTAATTAAAAAAAAATACAAATGAGCTCTAAATTAATGAACTTCTTCGCTCGTTTTTCCGCTTTTGCCTTTGAAATTGCCTCCTTAAGGTACCTTAATGACTTTTCATGTTTTGTCAAGACCCACATTACATTTTTTGATTGATTTTGTGTCTCTAAAAGTCTCCAATAATATCAGAAAATTTTGCTAGATTGAGAAAAAGAGTTTTTGAAAAAGAGATTGAGAAAAGTTTAATAAATAATCTAATCTGCTAGAGGGTCTGAAAAGTTGTTAAATATAGCAACTAAGTTGTTAAGTTGGCAGCAGTGAGAGACATGTTCCCAACTCCTCAGAAAGGAAAGTATCTATTGGCTGTGCTAGAGTTGCTGGAAGTCGCTAAATGATGTGCATTAATTCATTCATTATCTTCCGCTTATTCCTTTGTGAGGGTCCCCATCCAGGGGAGAACGTCTCGGGCGCTGGGCAGATACACCCAGGACAGGGCGCCAATCCATCGCTGGGCACACAACAACGCAGACAAACACACACTATATGGGGCAATTTATAGCATTCAATTTCCATTTAATCCACGTTGGCTTGGTGGTTAGCACGTTCACCTTGCAGCGCTGGGGATTCCCGGTTCGAATTCCAATCTGGGTGGAGTTTCCATGTCCTCCCCATGTCTACGTGGGTTTTCTTTGGGTTCTCCGGTTTCCTCCCACATCTCAAAAGCATGGATTCAGGGTAAATTGAATCCTTTAAATTGCCCTGTATAGTGTGTGTATGAGTGTGTGGCTTTGTGAGTGAATGTGTACCCAGCGATAGGTTGGCGTCCGGTCCTGGGTGTATCCTGGGAACCCCCCCGCGACCCTCATGAAGGAATAAGCAGAAGATAATGAATGGATAAATGAATGAATGAATATGTTTATGTGTATCTAAAGCACAATGGAATATCGCCAACCTCTATATAACAGTTTGAGGAAAGCCCTTTCCAGTTCCATTAATATGCCCCAGGTTTGCAACTGAAGAACAGACCCATTGACCCCATTTAACACCTCTTAGATAAACTTGAATGGGGGTTCTGCCACACCCTCCTGTCCATCATCGGTGTCTGACCAGAAATTCCAAAAGACACACTCCAAAATTTTGTATAAAGCCTTTTCAAAAGGAATGGATCCTATGAGAGCTGCAAATGTGGAACCAACTTATAATGGGAGGCCATGAATTCTTTCGTAGGCGGCATTTGGAAGTTTAGTCCTGAAGGTTTTTTTTTTTCCATAAAATTTGAAAGTATTCCAAAATAATTTTGGCCCGGATTCATCCAACATATGTTCTCTTATTTGTACGTCTCTTTGGATAAAAGCGTCTCCTAAATGACTAAATGTAAATGTATGTAAATGTAATACCTCATTTTTATCCGGCCCATTTGCCGCATGGATTGACAGCACGGCCGCTGACCGCAATATGTTGGCCACAATCGTACCAAATTAGGACGACGTGGCGGATGGGGGGTTACTTATAGATGACATATAGGTGGCAGTGTTGTATGTGTGCCAAACATGAGAAGGATCTGATTTTGGGACTTGTGGGCCAGATTATCGTTTACATACGAGGGCCACCAGTGGGGTGCCAGTGGGCTGGCAGTGGGCCCGCAGTGAGTCAGCAGTTGGCAGGCAGTGGGTCGGTGGCGGGTCAGCGGTGGGCGGGCAGTGGGCTCGCAGTGAGTCAGCAGTTGGCCAGCAGTGGGCCCGCAGTGAGTCAGCAGTGGGTCAGCGGTTGGTTGGCAGTGGGCCAGCGTTGCCATACCTTCCATTGTATGTCTGTTTCATCTTAATTCATACCAAAAAGTATTTTCTATTTTAACTGGAGGTAACTGAAAACAACAAAATGAATTATGTATAATTATATAATTATACACTGCTCAAAAAAATAGCGGTAACACTTAAACAACACAATGTAACTCCAAGTAAACCACACTTCTGTGAAACCAACCTGTCCAGTTAGGAAGCAACAC
>JAOUQT010296923.1:0-28212 GCA_025769995.1 Xyliphius kryptos | reverse complement strand
GGGTTTTAAAAACATGGATTTACGGTGACTCAGCTGTGCTTAATTGTCCCCATAGTCTGTGTCCCAAACCCAGTAGAGGATGAGGGTTGTGTCATCATCCGGCATAAACCAAATCTAATATGTGAGTTCATCGCTGTGGTGACCCCTGAATAATAAAGGCTGGAAGAATTCTTTTTATTTTGATACTTCTAGAAATTTGAACAGCCAGTTAAGCTTTATGTAAAATATAAGCAAATTCTAGTTTTTTTGTACTACTGGACAAATTTTGTTGTGTACTGAAAAAAAAATGTCCTGCACTTTATTCCTTTACAGACCCAGTTTCCAGATGTGTTGCTAAGACCAGGAGAAGAATACAATCACACTACACGCTTTATTTTCTTAAAGGCTTAAGATAAAAAAAACAAACAAAAAAAACCCAAATTGGCTCATCTCAATATTATAATTTGTTGATTTAGAACAACCACTTTTCCCAGAAAGTTGGGACATTTCCTAATAATGCATTAACACTGGTAACTATATATAATTTTCTTTTTTTAAACTGATAAAACTGAAAAAAAAAAACATTTTTTTACTAACAACTCAAACTGTATTTTGTAAAATAACAACTATAGAAGCTAAAGCCTGAAATTGAAAAAGTTGGGGTAGGTACAAAATAAGACTAAAAAGGCTATAGCAGTAGCTCTGTTCTGGAAATGTGCTACAATATCAGTTTAATTTGTAACAGATAAACAAGATTCAGTAGAAAATTTGCATCTCCCATAGACTTTGCAAGTGATGTGTGTTCAGGTCTTTTCCCAAAAATTATATTTAGGGACTCTGGGAAAAATCTGTCTGTAAGAGCTAATAAAAATGATTTGTATGCATTTTAAAGCACCATTATTTAAAAAATTCTGGTGATATTTTGGAGAAACACATTACTCTGAAGACATTATTTCCTAGTTACTTCGCAAGACTACGACAGCCCTCATTCTGTATGAATTACAACTTTTGCTTAACTGACCTGCCTGCAATTTAATTTTAGCTTAAAAATGTATGGCCCATTCTAAAAGGAGAATTTAGACTTATAAAACATCTGAATTCAGCCATTCCAAGGTGTCCTAATGTTTTGTACGTTTAGTATTTTTGCTCTTAGAGTACACAAAGGAACCAGAACATAGTAATACATTTTTTTTTAATTATTTTTTATTAAGGTGTCTAACAATTCTTGTAATGAATACGGCAAATGCAAGTTTTTAATAATAAAGATTGAAAGAATTGAAAATGATGAACACAAGCAATCGTAAAAGTTATTTAATTTAAGACACCATTTTTTACATTATTGAGAGGGTATTTATGAAATTCATGACTTTGTTCCATTAATGTACAATCATTAAATATTGAGTTAACAGGATAAGCATACTATAGAAACCTGCTTTTTTAAGGAAAAAACATTTTGACAAGTTTCTGTATTAACCTTAACTTAAATTACCTTTTTCATACATCCCAAAATGCACCCTGTTGCATACATCCTTTGTCCTTTACTAAATTTAATAACTGCTAAGGGGCTTACTGTGAAATGTAGGGTTATTTGAATTACAACAATATTCATACAGTATTCATATGTGGAGTACTTGAAAAAAAAGATTGTTTGCATATTGATTTTGAGGTTTCTCTATTTAAGGTGTTTATAGTAGAGTGTTTAGCATACTGTACTGTATGAAGTATTTGTGTGAAGTGGGAACATTATTGAGTTGAGATAAGAGATACAATCGTGTTTATAATACGTGAACCACGAGGACAGGTGATCAGGTTCATACTAGGGTTTTTGATCTTCTCCTCTAGGAGTTGATCCAGCTCCCAACGCAGCTCCTTCACCAGTTCAGCAACCTACAAACATCAAGGGGTTATTCAAGTTCAGTTCATGTACACTGATATTTGAAGCAGCTTTAATATGTTTTAGGTCTGAACTTTAAGTAAACAAGATGTGGTATTTCTTTACAGGAAACCTTGTGAAGACCAAGGCTCAGTGGTGGGTGGGCAGTGTTGACAGGTGTAAAATAACAGTAGTCTATTCTGAACTAGTGGATTACCCATACTTCACTATGGTGGAGAACTTGGTAACAAGATGAAAGTTAAAAGCACTTGTTTTTGAATGAGTGATAGCTCTGGAGTTTACATATTTAAAGTAAACGTAGTATTATAGAGTGAGGTTTGTGACAAATAAAATACTTGCGAAGACCTCAATTCATTCCATGGAAAAAGCGAATGGACAATCAAAATGTAGGAAAGCTAGAACCTGTTTCTCTGATAGGTAGACATGGTACATGCCAAGTTTCAGCCTTGTAGGTAAACCGGAAGTCTGATGTGACACTGGAGGTGTCTTGTGTTCGGTGGTGATAAACAAACCACTGAATTTAGAAAAGTGAGAAGCAGTTATTTTTTTAAGGACATGATCAGGAATAAAGGAGCCAAGTTTCATATCTGTAGGTACTCGGGAAGACTCCGACCGGACACTGGAGAGGCCTTGCTTTTAGTGGCAATATCGATCGTAGGACTGTGAGTAATACTTTTTAATGGTTTTTCAACAAACATAGGAAATCACGATGCCAAGTTTTAGCCTTGAAGGTATTCAGGGAAGAGGGAAAATAAGTGATAAGTGAGTAAGTCAATGAGGACTTTGTGTTTATAGGTCAGATATATAAAATATTCTGCATGTTCACTTATATGCTTTAGTGCTTGAAATGAAAATAATGTAGCTATTGCAACTAACATACTTGGTTTTTGATAAATAATTAAATCTAGTAAAATTAATCGAGTAAAAACCCTTTGATTCTCATTGAAAATGCTCACAGTAAAAAAAAAATTACAAGATTACAGACCCATCATATTTTATACATTAAGCCTTAAATATATAATGTCCATATTCTCATCATTGTATTAGGTAGCCAGTAATTGGCTGAAAGTTTTACAACTTAACATTAATTAGCCTGTTTATGTTGACTTTACTTGCAAATTTATAGTTAATGAAATAATTAGAACTACTTTGTGTACCTCATGCGAAGCAGCAGCAAATCGAATCCAGCCATCGTCTAAAGAGATTATGAACTCGCCACGCTGCAGCTCCACATTGACTTGCCCTCCACCAAACAGCACCATGGGATACACGCACACCATGCTGCAATCTCGGATAAACACGCGACTAGTCTTCACCTTTTCGTGGTAGACCAGGTATGGACTGTCGTAGTGACGTACCTACACAAAAATATAGGCAAATAGTAAGGCGAATTAATCCATATAAACCTGATCCAGTTGTACATTGGTAAACCATCATAAATGTTAAAATGACATATCTAATTAATGTGTTTTATTTATTAGCAAGTGAGTTCAGGCTACATGATGTGGACTTAATATCACAGTGTCTGAACTGGATTCATGTCATAAACTTGATTTTGATCATACAGAAATGTTTTGTAGATTTGGTCACCTTTTGAATCCATTGTATTGTTGAAACCAGCTTTTGTGTAGGGTTTTGACTTACTAGCTATTAGTTTAAAGTTTTGAAAATAAAAAGTGAAAACATGAATACAATGATAATTTCAACTAAAAAAGCAGTGTATGAGTTTTGGACTCCATGTTAATTTCCATGACAAGCATTTTAATGTGACTAACATGACAAAGCAACATAAATGGTCGGAGCAAATCCTGTTCAAAATGTGTGCAATGCAAAATTGTTATAATGGCCAAGTATATGTATTAAACATTTTGTATGCTTAAAAACCAATCACTAGATCCACTGAGCCATCCGGTAAAAGATATGCACAGCCATGACAGAAATGCTGTTCTTCCAAGAAGTTACTAAAAACAGAGTAAACAAAGCTTTGTGGTGTTTCTATTTGCCGAATAACAAGGTTGCTAATGATGTGTCCCTCAAAAAATAAACCCATTTTGCATCGCTGGTAATTTAAAGACTTACATTAGAAATAAAATTTGTTTAAATAATTACAATTTCTTAATTAAAACAAAGAAATCCTTAAATAGTTTCCTTTATTAAAAAAGTAAGCAAAAATGTATAGCGTTCATTCAATTAACCAACTTCTTTAGTATAGCTGTTAGCACTTTTGCAAAACCAGGTTCAATTGAACCTTCTTACTGTAAAATTGACAGATGAAGGGTGGATATGAACGGCACCATCATTTTTGGTTAGAAAGCGGAGCTCCTCTGCTTTGGGCTGCATCTTAACAGCCCCCTTACTCGTTAGCTTAAATTTCCCCTGTGGAGAACGCACCTGAGTGCACACACAGAAAAAGCATGAATTATATTTATGACTAAAATTAAATTAAACGTGGAGCTGCACAGTGACAGCACTGACCTGGACAACATTGGGGTAGAGGGCAGCACACAACAAGGCCGACATCATCTTCGTGTTATCCGAGTTGAGGTTTGCCTTTGAGGGGTTGGAGAAACAAAAGTAATTAGTCCAACATAGATGTTAAAGGGTGACGTCCATTAAAGCGCTTACTGATATTACATTTACATTTAGTTATTTAACAGACGCTTTTATCCAAAGCCACATACAAATATCCCAGCTTGGTTAGGATCAGAACACAGGGTTGAAACAGCAGCCTGGAGCAATGAGGGTTAAGGGTCTTGCTCAAGGACCCACATTGGTAACTTCAGTGGATCCGGTATTTGAACCCCCAACCCTTAGATTAATAGTCCAACACCGTACCACTGAGCCAGCCACTGCCCCTATTAACTAGGTATGATCTAAGAGATGCAATGGATGGATTATTATTATTGTTGTAAAATACCTCTGAAAAGCATTAGGTATTTGGTGTAAACACAGACATTTGCATTAACATGCACAAGCCACTGTAAAGATGATGCTTTTATCAATTGTGACTCATAAGTTTTCAAGCTTAATGCCACGCTCAAGGGCTCACACTGGTAATTTTTGGTGGACTTTAAACTTCCAACCTTTAGTCCCCTGTCTTAATTATGGAGCTATAGCTTTTTTTAAAGTTGTTCCCTGGTTTCTGGGCTCATCTCACAGTCCAAAACATACTGAGAGGTAACCCGGAGAATTGCCATGGTTAATAGGCGTGTGTGTGTGTGTGTGTACACGCTCAATCCCAAACCAGGATTATATCAGGAAAGTCTACTAATGTAAAACAGGATCAGATATGTTTATCCTCCACTATGGTTTCCATAGTAAATAAGGTGCAAAATATTATAGTAGCAGCTTCATAGAGAAAATTTCCATTTCAGAACTTGCCAGAAAAACTGCCTTTCCTTTCATTTAACCCCAAATGTATGCATTTGGAGCAAAAGCCCTAGACTAGAACTGTTTTCCATGCTCAGATGAAATAAACAGCAGGTTTTTGTAAAAAGAAAATTAACTGCTCAAACACCAAATATAATGTTTTTCTCTACAGGCCCTTTCTCGTACAGGCTCATTGGTATTATTAAATATATGAAATACCAGAACATTTTTAATAAAAATATTGAAATTGAATTGAATTGAATTGAAAGTAATATTTTTCATCATTATTTACATTTCTGATAATTGTCTTTACTATTCTTTAATAATTGTGTAAACTCTAAGTATTGTGAAGGGTACTATTGTGGGATTGGTGGCTCAGTGGTTAGGATGTTGGGCTGTCAATCTGAAGATTGTTGTTTCAAATCCCAGGTCCAATGAAATTACCCATGTATGTATATATATATCTCACTACTAGATTTATTTAAGATCATCATGGATTTAATCTGACCGGTTTGATTGATCGGTATCAAACTGATGAGTAGGTGGAAAAATAATAAGCATCATTTTACAAAGAAATAAAAATTCTGAGATGTTTACTACATCACAAAGATTATTCCAGCTCAGCAGATGAAGCACAAACGTTTGAATAAATGCCCTTATTGTCGTTGTACACGTGTATAATAAGGTTTTAAGAACAATGAGCTTTTATTTTAATAATAAAACACAAAATGTTACCTCATAGCCTGTAGCCTTCAGCACACCATCTGTCCCTTTTGAGCTCATTCTCTCTATATCTCTGACCTTTAGTCCATCTTTTATAAAGCCAATATCAGACAGTAGCTCTGCAAACTGCCTTTTGAGACATGCTATCTCCTAAGTAAGAAATGCAAACTCATAATGGATCAACTGAAACAAATTAGTTCTGAACAAATATGAAAGTTGGTTTTACCTGTAGACCCCGGATAGAGAGGAAGTTCTCTCTGCAGTATTGATATCCAGCCTGTGAGCTGCTCTGTGCCGCAGCACACCAGCCCTGTCACACACACAAAAGATGAAGTGATCTCGAAGTTGACTAGAAGACTTTCAATATTTCAGCACAGTTTGATAACTGCACACTATGGTCACCTTATATGCCTGTAGGAGAGCAAGATGGTCACTGTTGGCCAGAGAAAAGCCTAATTTCTTTTCTTTGGCCTCCTCTAGTTTATCCCATGGAGAGACCTTATCATGAAGTCCAGACAGACACAAAGAGAGAAAAATTAGGGTCATTCAGGTTTCCAAAAATGTAAATCATTTTTGTTAAGGGCTGTTATGCTTACAAATGGAGTCTTGAAAGCCAAACTGGCAGCAATTGTAAGAGCTGGGTCCAGGCACCGGAAGATAGCACCTAGCAGCATCAACTTGCCAATTCTTACATCCACAGGAAGGCAAGCAAGATGCCAACCAAGCGGCGTGAGACACTCATCCTCAGTAAGGGCCCCGAGAGCACAAAGTTTCTGCTTAGCTGTTTTCAGACTGTCCTCTGCAGGAGGCTCTATGAGCCGAGAAAACACCAAGTCCAGGGGACATTTGGAGAACATCTCCAACACTTTAGTCCTAAAATACAAAATCAGGGTTTTTTTTAAATTTTTAGGTCAGATAATATTAATAATACAACTAAGGAACTGATTTACACCATATCAATCAAAAAAGTTGCATTTGTAATTTCCTCAGGAACTGTAGTTGTCACTGTTTATTTGGTCTGTTGACTTGTGCCTGGCTAAACAAAATTGTATTTTTTGAGATGCTTCTATTGTTGTACAAAAGAAGTTAACTTATGTTAACTTACTAAGCATTGGGGCCTATCCAAGAGGAATTTGAGTAAAAAGGAAAAAAACTTTTTTGCTTGCTCTTTGGGGGTTCAGGCTCAGAACACCGGAAAGCTGCTTTATAACACACTGTTGTAAAAAGTGCAATAGCAATAAATTATTTGAACTTGCACACAGGGAGACCATGTTAATGCCAAACAGCCAAATCCAGGGCCAACCTGTTGTGATGAAACTAAGCGCTTGTGACTTTACGTTATTTAATGTGAAACTGATTTTGGTATCCATTACAGACTTCCTTATTTTATTCTAGCATCTTTTACATGAGCACACTTCATCTAAAATGTTGACTTTTTTTGTTTCTATAATATAGCAGAATAGAACAATGGCAAATTTTTGAAACTAAAGCTCATGAATAACAGATAGCACTCAAGGACCATAAATTATTTTAAAGTCTTCAAACATTCTTAATGAAAAATAACAATTGCAGATGCATTTTATTATCATTACTGGTCTTAGTAATAAACCTTGAGAACAGTTTTACTACAAAGCTTTTTTTAATATTTACAGGCAATTTAAGCATTAGATATTAGATAAGTAGGAACTAGGGTGCTGAAATTGGCATAAATTCATGTGCTAGGAGATTCAGCCCATGTTAATGTTTATATGCTGAAGTTCTAATCAAACTACAACTTGAGCATCACTGTAAAAAATGTTGTAGTAATAATCGTTTTTCTTTTACTTTGAGAAAGCATGGAGCATTTGTAATTGCACCATGCAAACTCAGTACCACGTAAACCTTAAATCAGCTGCAAACCTGAGACACAGCTGCTCCAGTGGAACCCTCTGGATCTCGGGCAGCTGCTGCTGACTCAGGTGGTAATTGAAGCAATGGCTGGTAAACAGGTGGAAGCAGACTCCAGAGGCCACACGGCCTGCTCGTCCTTGTCTTTGCAGGGCATTAGCGCGAGGAACCCACACATCTTCTAGACTCTCCATACCGCGGCTGGCGTCATACCTAAAATAATACAGACCATTTAAATGTATCTTGTAGAAAAACTGAACATTATCTGCATACAGGCCAAGTCTGTATTGATTGGAGCCAACTAAACTATTTACAACGTAATACAAAGGCACAAGGCACTGTAAGCTCTTTCACAAGGCACTGTAAGCTCTTCCAAAAAGGATAAAACCAAAAATATAAAGATACACAAAACTGCAAGCACCAACGCACTTGATTAAATCAGCCCTTTAAACCGAATGTGTGTTAGAAGACAATCAATACTAATTAGGAAACATTTTAATGCACTTACCTTTTTTCCTTCATTCTGCCTGTGTCAATAACATAAACAATGTCATCGATGGTAACTGATGTTTCTGCTATGTTAGTAGAAATAATTATTTTTGTAACACCCTCTGGTGGGTGTGTAAACACAGCCTGCTGATCCTCACTGGACAGAGAGGAATGAAGTGGATACACCACACATCTAAAAAATAACATGGAACACAGAAGTTAGAAAGAAAATGTCAGTGACGTGTGCATGTGACCTAGAAATTAAAACATTTATTTATTTTACATTTATTAACATTGTTGTGTTTACGTCCACAACAATGTTAATAAATGTAAAAAAAAAAATGACCAGTGACATGATGATAAAGCTTCCATCTGAAGATGGACTGTAATTATGCATTTTGACAAAATAAATAGAGAATTAATAGCAAAAGCAAGTAAAATATAAACTAACCTACAGCACCCTCCATAATTACTGGCACCCCTAGTTAAAATGCCTTAAAATAAATTCATAATCACACTCTGAAAAATAAATAAATAAAAAAGTAAGTCAACTCAATTATTTTTTAGTCAAGATTTTTTTTTTTCACTTATTTCCCATAAAATGACTTGTTCCACAATTATTGGCACCCTTTATTTTTTGGAAGAAAAAAAAAATGTATTCGAATCATTAATGTCATTTTACTGTAGTTTATAAAATGGATCAATGTATCTAGGAACCTTTAATTAGTAATTCATCACTTCCTGTTTTCCTGGTGTATACACAGAGGCCCATTTCTCTTACTTTTAAACATGGGGAAAAACAAGAGAGCAAACTATTCAAGTAAGGCAGATGTGTGTCAACCTTCATAAATCAGACAATGGCTATAAAAAAATAGCCACTCACCTGCAGATGTCCTTACCTACAGTCAGAGCAATCATCAAAAAGTTCAGAACTGTGACAAACAAACCTGGAAGTGGACGCAAGCGTATCTTGCTAACAAGCACAGTGAGAAAGATGGTAAGAGAAGTAAAAAGTTCTCCAAAGCTCACTGTAGGAGAATTGAAGCAAATGGTTGCATCTTAGGGTTACGAGGTCTCTCAAACAACCATTAGGGTCTATCTACAGTACATGCCAACAAGCTGTTTGGGAGGCATGCACAGAAAAAGCCTTTTTGAGTTTTACTCATAAGCAAAAAATGGTAGAGTTTGTCAAGCAATACTGGAATTTTAACTGGGACCATGCACTTTAGTCAGATAATAACCCTAAACTTGTGGCCAAATCTACTCAAAATGGTTTACAAAGCACAAAATCAAGCTCCTCTCATGGCCATCTCAATCCCCAGAACTCAATAGACAGCATGTGAGGTGAGCTGAAGAGAAGCATGCATAGAGGGCCCAGGACTCTGGACAATTTAGAGAGGTTGTGCAAAAAGGAATGGTCGAAGATCCCACTTTCTGTATTTTCACATCTTGTGAGGAGATAAAGGAGAATATTAGGTGCTGTCTTGTTGGCAAAAGGAGGTTGTAAAAAGTACTTACACCAGGGGTGCCAATAATTGTGTCACACATGATTTCATTCAAAAGATTTATTTCTTAATGTGTGATTTTTTCCCCCAACAAATAAAGGCACTTGAAGAAAAACTTATATTTTTCTCCCTTCTTTGCATATTAATTAACTAATTATTAATTATTTAACATTTCTTAACCAGGGGTGCCAAAAGTTATGAAGGGCACTCTATATAGTTAGTCTGAAAGATAGACATTGTCATGGCATATGACAGTTTATTAAAACTTAACAGTTTTTTTTCATACCTGTTAGATCTTTTGTTATTAAACATCCTATTGGACTGAAGTTGCTCATATAATTGTTTTATTTCTGCTAATCCAGGCATGAAGACCAAAATTGCCCCTATGCAGAAAGAGGGAAAATGTACTGAAGCCTTTAATGCAGCATTCACAATTTCTCTGAATTTATTGTAATATGTAAGAAAAGTATTTTTAGTTTAAGTTGCAAGTATCATTATTACCAGGAGGATAATCGTGTTTTCCATCTACAATCCACTCCAGTAGACTCTCCAAGAGATCCATGTTAATTTTTTCAAAGTCCATTGCAGAAAGTGTTTTCAGCACACTTTTGGAGCAACCTAATTTGGGACATTTCAAAATTATAATAACTGCAGAGCAATGAACACGATTATGGAAATAAAGCAATGCTAAAAAAAATATTTTGTCTCTGTAAGCTGAAATGTGGGTAAAATTGGTTAAAGAAGAACATGTTTAAGAAATATAAATAATTAATCAAATGTAAATAAACGTTTTGGAATGCGCAAATTATAGTCATAATGGAGCAGGAAGGTGGTGTGTCCAAACTTTTTACTGGCTCTGTATACATGCTTTCCCCAACCTGTTCCCACAAAGAAGGATGATTTCAGTTGTCACCTTATTGAGTTGGGTCCCAATATTTTCGTCATATAGTGTATATAAGTTGACGCATTTCTACTGACTATACTATTAAATTAAATTATATGGATATTTAAAAAGAAGTTTTTTTAAAATGTTCAAAATGTGAAGACTTGTATTTGTATTTAAAATCCTAAAAGGTAAAGATGAATAATGACAAATAAAATTGTTCTTTACTTTTTTGTAATTGTTTCCCATGAATTGTAATCAGATTGAATAATGTAATGGTGTACATTTACTTAAACATAAAAGCTGTAACCAACTTAAATCAGCATTAAATCAATGCAAGTTCTGGATTCCTTACTGGGGTATCGGAGGCTGAGCTCTTGCATACTGAGCTGCTGATCACGGATAGAGTTTTTGACTGCATCCTTTTTCTGGAAGGAGCTAAAGGACCAGCCATTGTCATCATCCAGGTCTTCCACAACAGGCCTAGTTTTTCCAAACTTCTGATTTAATTGGCTGCTTTGCTTTGCTGAACGCCGATATGGGCTGCTGTCCTGCATCACATATCTAAATAACAAAATAACAGGACAAACCACAGATCTCAACTCATTAACATGTAGACACGTGCTTTAATAATAATGGCTTACGTATTTGTTAAATTTTATGTCTCTTTAAATAAAACATGCTTTATGGGGTAAACAAATTGTTAAATTAGTTTAAAGTAAATACATTCATATAAAGTATATATTTAAGGACTGACAAACAAAAAAATTATATAGTAAGTATAAATATTTACAAATGTAATTTAGTAAATTAAAACATTGTTGATTCCAAAATCTAATGCAATAATATTAAGTGGTCAGAGGATTTATTTTTCTGAAATATTTTGCAAGTTTGGGTTGTGGCTGGACCCTGCAGTCTGACTATGGGATTCTATTGGTAACAACAACCTTAATTAAATCTGGGGTATTGCATCTCTTCACAAAATACAGCATATCCTCATGACACAAAAAACTACATTTTGCAAATCTATGTCTGTTTAGTGATGTAAATGTAATAAGAAATTTATTTGTTTGCAATTCACAGTTTGTTTGGCCAAATTATAATTTGCAGGTTTTGCTGGAGCTAATAAAGATATGTATTTGTTTATGATGGCCCATGTTCACTGTAAACACATAGACAAAATTGTTGGCACCCCTTGGTTAATGAAAGAAAAACCCACAATGGACACAGAAATAACTTAAATCTGACTAAAAAATAATAATAAATAAAAATGCTATGCAAATTAACAAATGAAAGTCTATAATTTTCTTTCTAATCTCCTGAGACAACTCTTTCCTTTGCTTCCTTTGCTCCATGTTAAGTGTGGTACACACCATGTCACCAAAAAGTCCAGTGACTACCTGTAGCCCTATATATGAGCCCACTGACTGATTACAATATTGTAGACACCTGTGATGCTAAATAGTGGACACACCTTGGTTGAACTTGTCTTTTTTGTCACATTTTATCCAGAGGTACCATCATTTTTGTCCATTTTTAAAAAATGATTCTGTTAAAGCATGGTTGAAAATCAATGCCTGAAGTTTATTTGTTCATTTTCATTGAATTTTATTATTACTTTTGTCCGATTCAAATTATTTTTGACCACTGACCTTTTCTTTCATTAACCATGGGAGTGGTAGCTCAGTGGTTAGGGTGTTGGACTATCAATCAGAAGGTTGGGGGTTCAAATTCAAGGTCCACTGAAGTTACCAATGTGGGCAAGACCCTTAAGCCTCATTGCTCCAGGGTTATTTTTCAACCCTGTGTTCTGAACCCAACCAAGTTGGGATACTTGTAAGCCGCTTTGGATAAAAGCGTCTGCTAAATAACTAAATGTAAATGTAAATGTAAACCATGGGGTATCAAAAATTGTGTCGGTATGTGTATGAATCGATGCTCAACATCATAGGGTGTACGACTAACGGACTTACTGAAAGTATGGAAGAAAAGACAGAGGAATCCATTAATTCATTATCTGAATTATGAGCAAATATTTTTAACTTGTGACAGACCCATTTTAAATATTAAGGGTCATTGTATGTTCAAGTTATTGGTCTAAGAATCTTAGAAAAACTTTTTCATACTTATAAATGCAAGACCCTAGCATGTCAACATTTGTTTAAACACAGTTTTTTCTAAATTAATTAAATTGTTTGTAATTTTTAAGTGGTAAAAAGTAAATGTGAATGACTGATGATTACCTGGTCATTGCAATGACATCTTCAAGGAAAAACTGCTCCACAGGGAATGTACGTCCTGTGGTTAAACAGTTTCATAAGATCAGGAGTGTGTGAATTATACTTGATGTATGAATGGCAATGGCAATGCTGTATTACCTGGTATGTGGATCGTGGGACAATTAAGAAAATAACTGGAGAACAGATTAGCATTGAGAGTAGCGCTCATCAGGATGATCTTTAGATCAGATCTCTGCACCACCAGATCCTTCAGAACCAGCAACAGAAAGTCACTGTTGAAACAAAGACAATGTCAAATGCCAGGTCATTATGCATCTCATGTTTGTGCAGTTTTGTAGTCACCCCTCACCTCTCCTCAGTACGCTCATGAACCTCATCTATTAGGATGTGTGTTACTTCACTGAGCTGGGCATCTCCTGCTAATCTCCGCAGCAAAACCCCAGTAGTGCAGAAAAGCAGCCGGGTGCTAGAGGACTAAACACACCGATAAATAAAGATAAAAATGATTTGGGTGCTGACTATAAATTCTAACACACAAAAAAGCATGACAATCAAAACATTAAAATTAAAATGATTATGTCATTTCAGAGGTGGCACATTCACCTCTCAGAGCTTGGGATTCCCAGTTCGAATCCCAATCTGGGTGAAGTTTCCATATTCTCCCTGTTTCTGCGTGGGTTTTCTCTGGTTTCCTCCCACAGTCCAAAAACATAGATTCAAGATAATTTGACTGCTCTAAATTGCCCCATATAGTCTGTGTGAGTAAATGTGTGTGTGTCCAGCGATAGATTGGCACTCTGTCCTGAGTATATCTCCACAATGCTAAAAAAAAATTCTCCCCTGGATGGTTATGGAGAACCCCCATGATGGTAGTACAGGATAAAGTGGAAGATAATGAATGAATGTCATTGCACATACAGTATGGTGTAAAGTGCATAAAGAGCACAAGATAAGCCATTATACTACAGTAGCCCCTTCACCACATTGGTAAACTGTCAATAAACCTTGACCAATAAGGAAAATAAAACCACTAGATAACTAACATAAAAAAAAAAAAAAAAAACTTGTACTACATCAAATAAAGCTTAACGTTTGAATTTTTTCACTAGGAGTGGCATAAGTTCACCCTAAAGCAGTGTGAAACACTGGTGGAAAGCATGCCAATACGCATGAAAGCGTAAGAGTGATACTTACTCTGACTGTCTCCAATCGGATCTGATATCCTGTGGAATGACCCAAAGTTTCTGCTCGTTCCTGGGCCACTCTGGATGCCACAGTGATTGCAGAGATGCGGCGAGGCTGAGTGCATATGATATTGGCTACCTTCTGCCCTTGTCTAGACAGGGAGTCATCCAGGATAAACTGAGGAATCTGAGTAGTTTTACCACACCTGGAGTAAACAAAGCATACAGCATCAGAACAGCCTTCATGCTATAACATATAGAAAACTGACACATCTAGTGATGCTTTTAGGTATACCCAGTCATTCCACTGATCACTAAGACCTGATTCTTTTTTAGGGCCTCTACAATGTTCTCCCTCTCCTCCCAAACAGGTAGCTTACGCCTCTGCTCCTGCATAGCGGAATAATGCCTGGAAGACTAACAAAACCAACATTTGCAGTGAGAAAAACATGTGTTTGTTGCAAATCAAACCATCAGTAAGATTTGTTACCTTTTTCCTTTTGAACTCTTGGCTGAGCTTCTTGTTTAGTTTGAGCACCTCGTCAGCTCTGATCTCGGCTTGCTTTTCCATCCTCTTTCTAAAGTTCACAAAGCTCTCGTTTTCTATAGGAACACTTTCCTCACCATCTTCACTGGATTCCCCATCCTCTTCCTCCACATCATTTGGGTTTAAGTATTTTTCTATGATAAATTTGTTAAAGAAAAACAAACTTTAAAAAAAAACAACAACAAAAATGAGATAGCAAAATCAAGCAAATTAAGAAGACCTTTAATTGTATTTTTTGTTTGTTTGCTTTTGCTATATGGCCACATGCATTGCTTTAAATAGTGGGATGCTATTTATTTCATATGTGAAACATTAATATGTGGACACTTTAGCCTGTCGATAATGGTTTACTTATTTGTCATGGTATCACAGTGCTTACAATGTGGGAAAAAGAACTCTAGAACTGCTTTAATTTTTTGTCATATTTTTTAGGTACATGTTTACATGCACTGTAAAGTATTTTTTGATTTAGTTGTACTTTAAATTGTGACAATAATGACTTTATATTCTATTTTAAAATGCAGAAAAAACCCACTTGTGCCAATTGAGCTTCAATCAATTGCTAATTTGTAAATCAGAGGTGGAGCCAGGTTAACCGAGGAGTTAATGGTTCCCACCTGTGGTTTGTCTTTGTTAATTGTCTTTGTGACTGTGCAGAGACGAGAAGAGAAAGGCATGGAAACGAGAGAGCAAGCTGCAGCACCAAGAGATGACGACAGGCTGGAAAGTCATGAGCCTGTTCATATCTTTGTCTACAGTTTCAACAATCAAACCGCCACAATAAACTTCTAAAAAAAACTATTTATGTCTGGCAAATCCTGTTCTAGTCCTCATTGTGCCAGGCAGAGTATGTTGCACTCAAACACACCTACAAAAAACATTTTCAGTTATGCTGCCACCATATTTTTGACTTGTCACAAGAATCCAGAGCACTCAGACACAGGAGCCCAAAAAATCTCCGAAATAAACAGTCTGCCATGATAATAAATGCAGGGTGTTTTTTTTATAATTTGACTGCAATAATATATTTAGTCTTTATTTAGTAAACCTAATGCTGTAATCCTAAGTCTGTATTTCATAATATGCATCTTTACAGTGTTCTGGGCAAATGTTGCAACAACCTACAGCAGACATGTCAAAATTCTGGCCCACGGGCCAATTACGAGCCACTGTCAGATTTCAAATGGCCTGCAATTTCAGTCTCATGATGTGTTATTTATGGCGTGCACATGATAATTGAGGACACATTCCTGATCAAAATCTTAAGACCAGTTAAAAAAATTCACAAGAATTTGCATTTTGCAATGTTGAAAGTAGTGCGTCACAACGCTAAAAGAACAAATCGGCACAAAAAAAAAACTAAAACTTTGGAGCAGGGACAAGAACAATTTAACTGAAAAGTTCAAGCTAAAAAAAAAAACCCAAAACAGAAATCTAAGTGTCCAAAAAAACGACTCAGTAATGAGTAGCTGCACGATTCTTGCTGATCACTGTTGGAATGGAATGTTGCTCCAAGATGGCTTCACAAATTAATTTTTTTAGCATTGTAAAGCTTTACTTAGAACCTTCTTAAGATCCAATAGTGCAAAATGCAAAAATTCTTGCAATTTTTTAACTGGTCTTAAGATTTTAAACAGGAGTGTATCTTCAGATATTCAGTGGCAGCTAGGAGGCAGTGGAGTGGCTTTTGATTATTTTTCATTAGCCGGCAATGAATACATAGACGTATCTGGTATAGCAAACTGCCGATTTTTTTTTTTAAGAGATTACATTTAGTCATTTAGCAGACACTTTTATCTAAAGCAGCTTACAAATGAGAGAACATCACAAGTCAGTAGTTAAGAAGTTTTTTTTTTATATCAAGTGCCTGTGGATGAGATGTGTTTTGAGAAGTTTTCTGAAAAAGATGTGACTTAGCATTATGGACAGTGTTGGGAAAATCGTTCCACAATTTAGCAGTGGTAAATGAAATGGAGAGAGAATTAGCACCACAGTGAGTTGGAATCACCAGGTGACATTTATCATTACGGCACAGTGAACAAGTTGGGAGTATTTTGCAAAGATGGATTAAAGGTAAGAGGAGGCAGATCCAGAGACTGTCCTGTAGGCCAGAGTCAGTGCCTTGTACTGAATGCGGGCAGTTACAGGAGAGCCAACGGAGAGAGAGACGTAATAGAGGGATATGAGTTCAATAGGCTGGTTGAACACAAGTTGGGCTGCAGAGTTTTAAATCGGCTGTAGAGGTCCGATTGTGGGACGGCAAGCAAAGATTTTGGAAGCAAGCAAAGCCGGGAGAACGGCAAGCAAAGTATTACAACAGTCCAGCCAGGATAGGATGAGGGCCTGGACATTATGAACATGAGAAAAGGGCTCCAATGAATTAAATTTAAGGTATTCCATACAGTTTGTTATCCAACTCTCTAAATATGAAACAATAGTTTTTTTTCATTCCTGAGTGGCTTATATTGCTCCATAACTTTTGTGGTGAAAAAGTGTCAGAAGGATCTAATGGCCCACAGGCAACTTTATCGCTTTATCCAATTTGGCCCTCCTTGCAATAGGTTTGGACACCCCTGACTTACAGAGACAACAATTTTTCAACTTTGTTAATCTGCAGAAACATGTTGTCTCCACAACTGTATGTCAATGGGTTGTGCCATTCCCAAAATCTACAATTAGTAAATTAATGTAAACAAACTCTAAAGTAGGAAAATTAGTTGTTAAAGGGACAATATCAAAGCAAAGCGCATTTGAGTGTGGCTTGTTTATGGACAAGTATTTTTGGTCCAGACTGTTAAATTAGTTATGAAATAAGATAAGATGAGAACCACATTACCTTCTGTAGGCTTAGCTGCGAGCTTGCGGTTTTGTACCATGTTAGTTGATCGGGATGCAGTACTACTGGTTGATGTGCAGCTAACTGAGACGCTTTTATTATCCTTTGTTGTAGTGAATGAGGTTGGAGTCAACACTGGGACTGGAGCACTGTATTTGTGATGAGAAGATGAAAGGAGTTTTCTGACTGGTCCATCCTCTTCAAGGCTGGAAATAAGGGTATAGATGACTGGCTCACCCTCTTGTGCAGCTGAAAGTGACTGACTAAACAGGTATTCTGTTACATGAAGGCGACCTGCCCTCGAAATACTTTCATCTGTGGTACTGAAGGCAACTAATGGTGGCTGAAAAGGGTAACGGCTTCCTTGTGGAAAACGGACTTCAAGTTGGTAAACAGGGGAATCAAAACTGGTAAAACCAGGCTGACCGGGACCAGAGAGGTCTCTGCAATGGCTTAATTTAGGTTGACTTTGGTGTTTAAATTTACAACGATTTCCAAACCTGCATCCTGACCCTTGTAGGAAAAATTTACACACTTGTGTGGAAGAAGACTTGGTACGACTTCCATTGATATTTAACTCTGAAGTCCTGTTACTGCCATCAGTCCTCCATAGTAGATCTAACTGAATAGTCCAGACATGGTCAGTAATTCGCTGACAGAAGCGCTCCCCATAAATGGCAGTTAAAGCAACAGCCTCTTCCTGGCGCAGAGACACACATTCTTCAAATGAAGGGGGATCTGGAACTTGAGGTTCGAGAGCAGCTGGTCCAAATCTCTCCATTAACATCTGAGTAAGAAGTAGTTCTAATGTTGCACCGACTTCCCCTTGTCCACTGCCATCCCCTACTTCCAAGGCCTGTTTGCTACGTTCACGATCAAAGCCATACCTAAGCAATCAAATAAGCATTTATTTTTCATTAATTAATTTAAAAATGACAGCATATGGCAGATTTAATGCACATATTTAAGATGCAAAGTTTTACAGCAACATCTGTCTGCCTGGAAGTTTTTATTTACTAAATTATGTGCTGGTCATAAAATTAGAATGTCACGAAAAAGTCCAATTAAAAAGTGAAACTAGTATATTGTATTCATTTATTACACATAGACGGATATATTTGTTATTTTTTTAAATATTGACCTTTATAACTGACAACTAATAAAAAACCCTAATACAATAGCTCAGAATTTTTTTTATATTGTTAAAAGATTAAATATTGAGGACACCTGGTGCCACACTCTAATCTGATCATTAACTCAAAACACCTGCAAAGGTCTTTAAATGGTCTCTCAGTCTAGATCTGGAGGCTACACAATAATGGGGAAGACCGCTGAATTGGCAATTAAAGAGGCCGGCTGTTTATAGAGCTCTGTGTCCAATCACATTAAGAGAGAGGAAAAAATGTGGTCGAAAAAATTTTACAAGCAAAAGGGATAACCGAACCCTGGAGAAGATTGTGAAACAGAACTCATTAAAAAATGTGGGGGAGATTCACAAGGCTTGGATTGCAGATGGAGTCAGTGCTTCAAGAACCACCACGCACAGACATATGCAAGACCTGGCTTTCAGCTGTTGCACTCCCTGTGTCAAGGTAAAGACGAAAAGGACTGAACTGCTGCTGAGTGGTCCAAAGTTATTTATGTACCCTGATGAAAGTAAATTTTGCATTTCCTTTGGAAATCAAGGTCCCAGAGTCTAGAGGAAGAGAGGAGAGGCACAGTATCCATTTTGCTAGAGGTCCAGTGTAAAGTTTCCACATTCAGTGATGTTTTGTGGTGCCATGACATCTGCTGGTGTAAGTCCATTGTGTTTTCTGAGGTCCAAGGTTAACGCAGACGTCTACCAAAAATCTTAAGAGCAATTTAGGCTTCCTGCTGCTAAGCAACTTTATGGAGATGCAGATTTAATTTTACAACAGGACTTGTTGCAAACTCGCCCGACCTAAACCCAGGAAGACGCGATATACCTGACCTAACAATTCAGAAGGGCTGACGGCCACCATCAGGACAACCTGGGCTTTCATAAACCCTGAGCAGTGCCACAGACCGATCAACTCCATGCCATTACATTACAGCAACAATCCAGCCCAAAGGAAACCCAACTAAATATTGAGTAATGTACATCCTCATAATGTTCATACTTTTTTAGTTGGCCAACATTTCAAAAAATCCCTTTTTTTCTGTATTGGTCCGAAGTAATATTTTAATTTTATGAAATAGTGAATTATGAATTTTCATTAGTTGTCAGTAATAATCAACGGAAGAAATAAACTTTTGAAATATATTGTCTGTATGTAATAAATAAATATAATATACAAGCTTGACTTTTTGAATGGAATTACTGAAATAAAATTTTCATGATTTTATGACCAGCACCTGTATATCCATTTTATAACGCATGTTCTAAATAATGCTGATCACTGGAAATTCACACCACAGTAACAGTAAATATTGCTTATTTGGTGATTAAATATTTAATCATGTAACTATTGTGCCATTCTATAAAAAAAAACACATAAATGCTGTAAAAATTTTACATCTCAAACATTAGCTGCTATTATTATTATTATTATTATTATTAGCTAATCAGTCATAAGTTTTCTAACTGACATCACTGCTCGAAAACTTCTAATTTACCTGCCCCTAAAATTTTTGTTTATCAAATTTTAGTGCTATTCAGTAAAGGACATTGATTACATGCTGTATTTACATCACCCTTTAGTAAAGCTTTTGAAAAGAACGTCAACAGAACAAAGAAAAAAGCTCTGGAATTTTTAATCCTTTAGACATTTCAATTAACGAACACAACACAGTTACAACAATTTAATTACAGAACGTTTTAACTTTATAGACATGGGTTTCCCTTTAAAACACAAAAGTTAATTTGACGGTTTAATATCCAACAAAATCGTATTATTAATATTTAATTATTTTTCGAAATTGGCTAAAGAACAGCAAGCAGTTTCTTTTTACAATAGGCAATTAAACTGTAAATACGAAAAAATCTTTGTCAATGTATAGCCATATTTAAAGATATTTTAAGGTAAGATTAATAGGTTCTGTGTTATAGTGTTTAGTAACTCACTACTTTGTAGTTGTGAATCTTACATTTCTGAATATAATATTTAACAGTGGATTTAACGTGGTACAAACTATGAAGCAACTAAATGTACTGCAGATTTGCAAAACACAGCCCTGTAGTGCATGGATTGCTTTTGAAATAGTCTGAACACATGACCTGATGTGAACTCTACATTTCATTATAAACTCTAGAGGGACTATGTGCATGGTTGAACATGGTGCTGCCTGAGGTGAAGCTGAGTTAATAAAACAATTTCAAATAGGCAACAATAGCGCATACCTGCAGAGCGTGCCCAAAGCAAACAGAGATACAACAGGCTCAGGTTTGACAGGGTTGTCTTCCTCGTCTTCATATACACTGTCCTTTACATAGTCTGTCTTCTCCACTCCATCATCATACGTGGACCAAAAATGACCTTCTTCACGATGGTCCAGCTCATCATGTTCCTCCTCTTCTTCTTCATTATCATAGTCTGAGCCACTGGGTGAATGAGTTAGAGATATTAACATGATCTCTGAATAAAGACACATGTTTAAAAGCTAGTTGTAGCTTTTGAGTGTTCTCTTTATTTACTGTAAGTTTTTTTTACAACTAACATTACAATGGATAGCTAGCACCTACAGAAATTATTTACTAACCTGTTCGGGGTGTTGTACTCCTGACTCTGGAGTTCTCTTAAAAGTTCTTTTACTTGTAGTTGGTTTTCAGAGGTCATGTGCAGTCTCTGAAGAGGTAGACTGACCCGTTCAGGCCGAACCTGATCTCGACCTTCCCTGTCAGTTCTGGGACCATTTCTGCTATTACTTGAAAACTTGGTAAAAGCCTGAGAGCTGCCCCGGCCCCTGCCTCTTCTACTTTCATAACCTTTACATGCAAAAGTTCCCTGTGCACTTCCTCTTCCTGAAGGAGGCTTGGTAGAGCGACTTGGTCTGAGATCTAGGCTGAACTCATCATCATCATAGTAGTCATCAAATCCCTTTTTTCCATCATGCCCTCCACCGTGTCTGGGTTTATTAAAGCGCCCTCCACATCGGTTAGGTTTTGCTCTCCTTTTCCCGCTCATGATGTATTAACCTTCTTACCTTCTGAAATAACAAAATTACAAAATAATTATTTAACAACCGACAATACAGCACTAACACTCACTGTCCATTTTAGTAGGTACAGCATTGATTTTTCACATACTACATAGATGCACTTTGCAGTTCTACAGTTACATTCTGTCATCCATCTGTTTACCTTGTTAATCCACTGTACACTGTTTTCTGATTATCAGGACTCACACAGAGCAGTGGATGTTGGATGATGGTACGAGTGGAACAGACACCTGAATGTTCTGATTAGTCTTCTGATCTCTGTGCAGCAACACAGCTGTGTCTGATTCACTAGTACCAGCACAACACACACTAAAACACCACCACCGTGTTAGTATCACTGCAGTACTGTGAATCATCCACCACCCTATGACCTCCTCTGTGGGGATCCTATACATCGAAGAACATCAGATTTAATAAAGTATGTAGGAAAACAAATGGACTACAGTCTGTAAACGTAGAACAACAAAGTCCATCTATAAGACGAAGCTACTTGTACTGAGAACCAGCCACCACATTAATACCATTTCTGTTGGGTCCTGATAATCAGAGAACATACTAGAGCAGTATAACAAGGTATGAAGAGAAGCTGATGGACTACAGTCTGTAATTGTGGAACTACACAGTCCATCTAGATCAATAGAAATAAAAAACAGACACTGTGTGTGGAATTAATAAAATGGTCGGTGACTGTATATCAAACTTAAGTTCATAAGTAACATGACTGTCTGAAATGCCATGGCATTTACTGATCTCTAGTTCTAGACACTGAACGACCAGCTCAGTTTAAAGTTGGTCCAGAACTCAGTTGGTTAAGTTTTTGTGGGGGGGTTTACATAAAAATACAGACGCATGGACAGTGAAATAATCTACGACTTTAAATAGAAATGATAGTAGTTTTCAATTAGAGTACGTAGGAGAAGCTCTTCGGTTTTACACTCACTGACTAAAACTGCAAAATTTGTTTCCATCTGTTCCTCGTGGTCACTAACGTTAAGGACAGTTTCAGTACATTTACACATTTACAAATCATACCTCTCCGTACGTCAAACTTAAAACGTAGATTTAAACACATGACCGCACGTTCAATCGGAAGTTTTGAATAGAGAAGAAACCAAGCGGGCGGAATATGCTGGAGCACCGGCATTAAGATTACCTCCGGTACCTACGTGGGGAAGTCAAAATAAAAGTCCTGGTCTCGCTGAAGCCTCGTCAACACTATACAAACACATCATACAAAAATACACAAAAAATAATGTTGTATCAAAAATGACAGGCTACATGGTGTAAAAGAACTAAGGGAGCAAGAACCATACAATGAGAAACTTAAAACATTATGTATTCCGATATTTAGTGTGAGATGACTCCTAGCAGTTTCCCAATCTTTTAATCTACTTTATGAAAAATAATATGATATAAACTTGTTCATAAAACAGAGGAAAACGGGTTTATTACCCCTCTATTAAGTTGTGTTGTAGTTACGATTTAGATAAATTTGGTTTATTACTCCAAAAGGGCTCAAAAATTTTTTTTGTGTATATAACTTTACCTTTACTTATATACAATATGATTTAAACATATTTATTGATCAGTTCGAGCAATATGCTAAACCATAACATCAAGCAATCAATATATATATTGATTCAAAATCAAAATACGACTTTGGTTCTGATTACACGTTTAGACTGGCTATGAATAAATCACTGATACCAAATAAATCACTGATATTTTTTTTTTATTATAATAATATCCACATATTCTTTGTAAAACATTTACAAATTAAACATAAAAAAACATATAAAAATATATTAATGCTTATAAGAATCGGTTCTAACACTTCGGATTCGACTCTCAATCGAACTGCCTAGTTCGGGAGCAGACAAACTATGGCCCGTGGGCCAGATGCCTTACGATCCAGCCCTGTGATCTTCCAAACTATATTATTTAAATTTTCTATTATTAGACCTTACTTGTGTTTCTTTTTCCTGCTATGTCTGCATTTCTTTAATATATGGCACCCTTTTTTTAATGTTTTATGCTGTACTTTACTTTTTCTTTGCTTTTTGAGCTTTTTTGTAAAAGAAAAACTGAAGAATAAAGCAAAGAGAATGAAAGTGGACAGTGAGTGCTGAGTGTTTAGTAAGAAGTGAAAAACAAAATATTTTTACTGAGGTCGGATTAGCATCCGTATTTCTGATATGATCAGAAACGCTTGCGTTTTTTAAAGAATGCAAAATTGTCACTTTACCACGAGGCATGTAAACTATGCTGGCATGCAGTCAACGCACGAATGGGTAGCTACTGCACAGAGGTGATGGATAATATAAAGACTCAGCAAAAAAATTGAGAAACTGCAGTTCCAAATTACATACCAAGGTAGGGATTCCTGGCAAATCCTGGCCCACCGCTCTCTGAAGGAGAGGTTTTAAAAGAATGCCTGGTAGAAATGGCAGATCTGTTGTGTTCTGAGATCAATGGCAAATTTAATTTAAAGTTTTTATTTTATGCCAGACCACTGAAGTCCAGGCAGGACATTCATTATCTTCCGTTTAATCGTCTACGAGGGTCGTGTTGGGGGAGGGGAGTCCCATGCCCATTCAGTGGATAACATTTCAAGCAGTGGATAGATAGCCAGGACAGGGCACCAATCTTTCACTGGGCACACACGCACCCACATACACTTTATGGGGGCAATTTTAAGCGGTGAATTCACCTTGAATCCATATTTTTGGACTGGGACAAAAACCTGAGAGGAAACCTGGATGCCCAGGGGCTGATCTCCAGAGAGATCATTTTTTTTAAGTCGTTTTCACAATATTAAAGAAAAAGTATAGTGCCTTGCCTTGGGGAACTGATTAACAAATATACAGTCAGCAAGTTAAAGAAAAAGTCGTGGTCTTTTAGGTCATATTTATTGGCACTGAATACTGCATGTATTAAAAAAATGATTAATATTTTCAGAACATGTTTTTTACATATCTATGTAAGGATCCAAACCTCTTAAGTTTTTCCATGTCATTTATATCACTTCACACGCCAGCACACTATTTATCTGATTCCCCTTTAAATTTTAGTTCCCAGTATGATCTACGAGTCAAAACATTTGCCCACGCCTGCTCTAGTCATTTGGATCTCGTTTGTGGCACGGAACTAGACTGAAGTTAACTGTGGCTAATTTAAGCGAGGCTTACTCGAATAAGCGCCGCCTACATAAGCTCCCATTGTGCAATAGACTCCTTAGTTTCGTCTGAATACAATTATAACGTTCTAAGTGACGTCCTTTTAGTTTTATCTCTATGACAACCAATTATTTTGGAATGTTGAGACTGGTGGTTAAAAAAAGTGAGCCGAAATATGTCAAAACTACAAATTAATTCTATTTCTCTGTTTTATGAATTATCTACTATCAAACCTAGAAAATACAGTTTATTACTCTATTACTATATTTTTTACTCTCTTTTTTCACTTCCACAACTTAATTCCCTTATTCTACATCTACACTTAAATTGGCCATTATGTAAATTAGGCGATGGTGTCATTTAGCTGCTGTTCAGTGAGGACAGCCAATAGCCGCTTTCGTTACTGAGGAGTTGGGAACACTACGTTTGGGACCGTCAGGTGTTTGGAACGAGTTAAATACAAAACGTAGAATACACGCACGTTTGAGACGTCATTTTGTTCGTTACAGCCATGAGTCATTCAAAGTCTCTATCTAAAGGTACTATTGTTATGATTTATTCAGCTCCACTGTACATAAACTGTACGTCCATGCCGGTGACCTTAAGGTTTTATGTTATTACGAGCCTGCAGGCTAGTTAGCTTAGCTAAGTAGCTCACTCGCTTAGGTTTCTTGCATCACGATTTTCTAAGCGAAAATTATAAATGTCTAACCTTCTTAAAAATCTATAACCGCTACATGAACGCTACGTGAATTTTACAAGACATGCTACCTGCTTAGTTAACACCAGTAACTTGGAGTTATTGCAGTCCAGAGCACTTAGAAGCAAAATAATGTCAAGGTCAACTTTAAAAATGAAACTCCCTGCAAAAGTTATCCCCGGTCTGCAGTGAGGGCATTGTCATTTTCTTCACATAGTACTTGTATAACTCTTTTAAACGATTGGTTAGCTTTTAGGGGTGTAAATCCGAGCCTTCATGACGATTCGATCCGATATCGATCCTGTAAGCCAGGTATATATATCTTTTCAATACTTAATAATTCCCCACGATACGATTCTATAGGCTTTAATACTTTTACATTAAATCTATTGGGTTTTAAATACATAATCAAGTAAAGAATTAGGTTTTTATTGAGCTAGAGAAGCAGAATTGTATTTATATTTGACAGTTTATCACATTATAGCAATTGCGATTAACACACTGTAAATAGAATGGTTACTCCATAAAAAGAGTAAAATGACGTGTAAATTTCAATAACAATGTAATACGGTAGGTCTAATGCATACTGTGCAGGTCTAGCTTAGTCTGTTTTCTATTAAATAAAGACAACAAAACAAAAACTGACCACTCAGTCAAACAATTTTACAAGCTCTATCATGTCAGTCAGTGTTTGTTGCCTCAGTGGCTAGGTTGTTGGACTATCAATCTGAAGGTTGGGGTTTTAAACCCCAGGTCCAGTGACGTTACCAATGTTGGTACTTGAGCAAGACCATTAAACCCTCCTTGCTCCAGGAAGCTGTATCAAGGCCAACCCTGTGTTCTGACCCCAATTTGTGATATTTGTAAGTCACTTTGAATAAAAGCATCTGCCAAATGTCTTAATGTAAATGTAATCATTACATAATGTTCCATACAGTATCAAAAGATGATTTGGGTGTAAAATATTGTAACACTGATGTTTAGCATTTTCGCCTTAAGGGTAACGCTTTAAGCAAGGGACTTTACGAGATGAGTGGCAACCCCACCACTGCTTCATATGTTTTTCTAAAGTCAAAATTCTTACACACTCATGACTTTATGCCAAATGGAGTGTGTATAAAGGAAGTTGGAAGACTATAATGATGTAACGCCACCTGCAGATTTTTAGTAGGTATTCTACATACTGTACGTCAGAGCGGACGTTAAAAATAGGCAAACAAAATAAAAACGGATTAATCAATTCTCTCGCAGACACATTGAATCGCCTTTTGTATAAATGATGCATTGATTCTAATTGATATTTACACCCCCTGTGAGCTTTAGTGGGCCACCTGCACTGTTCACTTTGATATTTTTTCACCACTCGAAGGTCTGTGTCTATTGTCTTGTATTTATTGTGATTTTGTATTACAAAAGCTGTTACACGCGTGCTGTTACACACATGTTGATTTGTGTAGTAGCTGTTTTATGTAGCACCTTGTTCCAGGAGAGCGTTATTTCGTTCCAATGTATACTGTACTTAGGTTCAGGATTTTGGTGACGTCTGTTTTTCCAGCTAGCAAAACTCACACATTATTTGAATTAAGTATCTCAAACTGAATTTGTCTTGTAAAACATTTGCATTACAAGATATTGGTTGATGGTAACGTGACTATACATACTGTATACTCTAAACTCATAAACACCGTAAAATTTAGACACTTAAGAAACGTGTAAGAAATTGCTAGGGTGAAGCTTAAATAATTAATTTTATAACCATGACTGGTTGTTTGAACAAGATGTGATGTTTTTACAGGTGAAATTTTATCAGCTCTGGCTGTCACAGCAGGAGCTACAGCTGTGGGATACATGATCTACAAGATCTTTTTCTGCAAAGGCAAATGTTGCAAGACAAAGGTGAACCTAGATTTTCAGAAGGACAACCCCAAAGTAGTACATGCTTTTGACATTGAAGACCTTGGGGATAAAGCTGTTTACTGTAGATGCTGGAGATCCAAAAAGGTAATAAAAAGCCATGTTATTAGCTAGTTTGTGAAATGTAATATAAAAAAAGGAAATAAATGATTAATCAAAAACTTCAGAATATACAACAATTATTATACTTAACATGTTGACTCAACAAAATACCTGAAGTATGGTTGCATAAAGGTCATAAAAAATTTGAAAGGGGTCTGTGGTATTTGGCAATGAGATTTTTTTTTTTAATACACTTCTTTAGTCCTGATTTTCCAATCGCAGAGGAGAGCTCAGAGAGGTATGCAAAAGATCAAAGGGCATATCACCTTTCGCTCAGCGCCGTTACAAGACATACCATGCTGATAACTGATAAGCGGTCTTTGAGGAACATATGAGGAACCCAGCAGAGTTGTACAGTTTTGCGCATGTTAACTTGGGTCCATAAATAATTTTTTG
The DNA here is from genome assembly GCA_025769995.1 of Xyliphius kryptos. Taxonomy (NCBI): domain Eukaryota; kingdom Metazoa; phylum Chordata; class Actinopteri; order Siluriformes; family Aspredinidae; genus Xyliphius; species Xyliphius kryptos. The sequence continues at coordinate 209 of JAOUQT010296923.1, read as the reverse complement.
TTTCAAACATATTTGTTGGAATATTGGTAGGTGTGCCACTGCTGTTTTTAATTTTTCCAACAAGCTGTAGTGCCAAAGCATTTTCTCTTTCAGTAGTTTGGAGGTAGTTTAACAAGTTATGATGAAGTGCTTTATTTTGCCTATTGTGCTTACACACAGAGGAATTTGTCCTCCACATTTAACCCATCTGTGCAGTGAAACACACACAA
>JAOUQT010296910.1:0-16594 GCA_025769995.1 Xyliphius kryptos | reverse complement strand
AAACATAGTGGCAAAAATGGATCACTTTCACATTACTGCCCCTTCACCCATTATAAGTTACTGGGCCTCCATGTGAAATGTGCAAGAGTATGGACAGAGGTTATTACTAAATGTATTATTGTGGATGTGGCCTTTGTGAGATGATCTTAGTAGGACACTAAGTAAACTCATGCTTGTTTAACTGCAGCAAAAAAGTAATTTGGCACTGAATAACTAAGTGGCAGGGCATAACCAGATGTGTGCTGGTACAAACTGTTAAACTTAACCAAAGGGTGCACACTGAGCCAAAAAACACAGCAGTAAAACAGCAGAAAAATTAATAATTCAGCATATAAACACATGATACACAACATGTCTTAAACCAGTATTGTCTATAATTATTTATGCTAGCTATGTAGTTTTTTGTTTATTTGTATACATTTGGAATCTTGCTTACATGGCAACCCTTTGACACTTTGGCTTGTTGTGATTACTGCATTAACTTTCCTTTCAGTGGCATCATGTAATGGAGATTACATTCATGGTGTCACCTTGATAAGAGCATTTATGCAGCAATCCAAATCAGCTCTTGCTGATAGTGATGTTTACATCCATTCTATTCAAAATGGCCTTTGACCCTGTGAAGTATTTGCTTCCACAATTCTATTCTACAATCTCAGACCACTTTATTAGATACACCTTCTAGTAAAAGCAAGTAAAAGGCATTTTTGTTCACACAACTGATGCTCTGTCCTTTCACTTCAGCAAGTTGTCTGGACCACCTCTACATGCCTAAATGCATTGAATTGTAGCCATTAATAAAGAAATATATATATACATATATGTGTTAACAATCAAGTAAACAGGTGTACCTAATAAAGTTAGAATGTTTCACTTAATTCAGCATTAAACTCTAGTATTTGTATATTTTTCTACATTATGAAACATCTACAAACTTCATGTTCAACATTAATGTATAGGAATTAAGCATAGTGCAAGACATTGTGTGCCTTATTGTTTACTTTGTATTTACTTAAATCAGACTCCATCATTACAGGGACCACGTAATTAGTATTTGGAGATAACCCAGAGACAGACACTAATCTGCATCTTTTAAACCAGGCATGCCATTTGCAGGCCACTATTTCAAAAGACAAAGAGAAAAAAACATATACTGTATGCACTTTTTAGCAGAAATGTCTAGCGGATCCTCTTTCACATCCCCGGCTGATTTGTAATGCTCCAAATTTAAAGGAAGCCCACCAAATAACTGAACAGTACAGCATTTAAAAACATTCATGCATCTCTAGAATACGTAGCCTTAAATATTAACAACAAGGCCAAACTGTGTGCATCTTAAATCACAGCCAACAAAGTTACAGTGGAGCGCTACATTAGAAACAGAAGCAGATAACAGATTCTCATGTTAGTCGCTAAAAGCTAAAGATTCCTTTTTCCTTCACCATTCAGCAACAGTCACAGTCATATTCAGCAAAGAATATGCACAAATAACAAATGCAGGAATCCAAGTTTCACAATCGTTTGTAGCACTATATAGCATGGCTGCTGTTATAAGTGTTATTAGTATGAACATTTAAGCTGTGAATATTGACCCGATCTGTTTAAGAACAACTTCACAGACCAGCAAAGGAGTGAGCTGACCAAACTGTCTATGGTCAACCTAAGCAAAGCACAAAGTGGCAGATGACTGTCATGAAGCAAGGAAAATGTCCATTCATTATTTTCCTTTTAATCCACACAAGGAATGCCAAGGGTGCAAGGGCAGGAACAACAGTCAAGACATACTGAACATAGGGTGCTGCTGTAGCGCTCTCTTTAGGTAGATAAACACAAGTCGATGATAATTTAGCATTTCCAATTAACCTTGTGTTCATGTCTTTGGACTGTGAGAGGAAACGGGAGTACCCGGAGTAAACCTATGCAAACATGGCAATCTCCACACAGAAATTTCCTGAGTCGCCCCACCCACCCAGGTATCACACCCGGGTCCTCCTTACTGTGAGGAAACAACACTATTCACTGTGCTACACATAGTTAGATCAAGCAAAGGTTAACTGCCACAGGGGCCACTATGAACAGGTTAAACAGACAAACATGTCTACAAAAGGAGTTTAGAAATGTCTATTCTGAGTAAATCTTAGACACAACAATAAAGAAGTGCTAATCCTATGTTTTCTCCTATTGAGGATTTTTTATGAAATTTAAACAAGGCTCTCCACAATTTAATTGATGATTAGATTGGAACAGACCAGTCAAAAAAATATTTAACAGCATCTTAAAAAATCTGCTTGCTCGCAGTACAATTCAAGACACTGATCACAAAGCTGCAGGTTAAGAGGATGATTTGATCACAATACTGCATCTTTTCCATGTTTAATGTTTAAGGATTTTGAAGACACTGAGGTCAACAGCTTGCAATTGTGAAAAAAAAAAAATCACGTGACGTCGAAATGAATAATTTATCACAGACCAAATATCATCATTGCAAATGATGTGAGCAGACAATTCCACAAAGAATTCGAAAATAATAGCAGGCCTTGCGGATACAATACTTTATCCACTAGGTGACTAATCGATAACTGTAGACGATAAAGTGTGGGCCTAGACAAGATGACTGGCAAGCAACGCCGACAGGAGCTAAATGAAGAATAATATAAATACTCATTTGAATAATAATGATGATAATTATTATTATTATATTAATAATACTAATAAACAACACCAGCATCGATTCGGTTCAGACTGTACATGTGTACAGTATAATCTGAAATCACATTTCGACGTGTGTTATTTGTATTGAAGTGTTTATTGTAAACAAGCGGATCAGAGAAGGTAACAATGTCGCCCAGTCAAATGGAAATGGCTCCAGCATGGCCAGAATAGTACGTAATACCCCTCCACTGGGCATTTATATTGCGTTGTGGCCTCAGTGTGAATTTGTATGTTTTGAGAAAGAGGATGGTATGATTAAGATTCAATATCATGGACATTTCAGGTCCAGGTAATCCAGCATTGAGAATTGCTCGCTCTCTCTCTCTCTCTCTCGTTCGCTCGCTCGCTCACTCACAGCAGGATTTAAAAATCTACGGGCTAAACGCTAACAAACAGAAAAACATACAAATCACTCACCTTCCACGGCTCGGACAGGAATTATTTCCAGTGTGAGAATGAATGCAACGGCTAACAGTCCGGTAAGCAGCATGTTCGCTGCGCGGGATGCCACTGCTAATGCAAATGTGCCAATGGTTCATCAAATCCGCCGAGTGGCGCGCCAAGAGCTCCGTTGTTCCCCAAGTCACTACGCTTTCATCAAACCCCGAGCGAACTGGAAGCAGAGCTGGCTGCCGATGGAGAAAAGGACTGGGTTACTGCAATAAAAATGGAGGGAGGAAAAAAAGAAAGCAGGCTTTACTCCAAGCCTAGAAAGGCGACGCGTTGCGAAACACCGCGGCCATGTAGGCTCCAGGTTTTGTCTCTTTCCCTCTCTCTGCTCAGCAGCGCTGCCTTCTAACAAGTCAGAATCGGCCACTGACTCTCACAAACTGCACCGTTTACCGCCGGGAACTGCACTACTGAAGGGGAAAAGACCTCCCATTAAATGAAAAATAAATTCAACACAAAATGCACCTTCCACTCATTGAGTCCCAGTGCCTCTGATGCTGGTGGTGGTTACTAATATTGAGAGCCGTGCACACAGACACACATACAGAGAGCAGGGTTTCTCCACATCTATGACGTCACCCACCTCCCATGTCCAAGAAAACTCGATATTCTGGGTAGTACGCATGCGTACCCCAGTTTCGCGCTCCCGTGTTACTTTTTCCGTTTATGTAAGGAAACTAACTGTTATAGTCAGCCATGATGGCTCCGAAACTGTTATAATTTGTTGGTCTTTCCACTTTTACCTGCCACCAGGGCTCGCCACACAGAGTCTCTCGTATTGTCGAGCTGGCATATGTTTAATGCCGGATGCCCTTCCTGGTGCAATTTCCACTCTTTCAGGCTTAGGACCTGATAATTTAGTTTCTTCAATTTACCTAGCAAGCACATGTTTGGACTGTGGAGTAGGGTTGCCAGGTGTCTCGGTTTTTAATACCTTTCCTGTGTTTAAACTACTTTTGAAATTTCCAATACAGTACAGAAGAGAATCAAGGAGTAAAGTACAGAGTATAGAGTTATACGCAACCCCAATACCAATGAAGATGGGACATTGTGTAAAACGTAAATAAACATAGGTATTCAATGTAATACACTACAAAATAGTTATTGTTCAAATTAGTCAGCCTTATTGTTTTATGTAAATATTCACTCGTTTTAAATTTGATGCCTGCAAAACGTTCCAAAAGAGTTTGGACAAGGGCAAATTTACCACTGTTTTACATCACCCTTTCTTTCAACAACACCAAATAAGTATTAACCACTGTTTTTTTGTAGATGGAATTCTTTCCCATTCTTGCCTGATTAACAGTCCAGGGTCTCTATTGTCGCATTTTGAGCTTCAGAATGTGCCACACATTTTCAATGGGAGACAGTTCTAGTACCTGCACTCTTTTACAAGTACTATGAAGCCATGCTGCTGTAACATGTGCAGAATAAGTGTGGCTTTGTCTTACTGAAATAATCAGGGATGTCATTGCTTATATGGCATATATTGATCCAAAACCTGTTTATATCTTTCACCATTATTGGTGCCTTCATAGATGTACAGGTTAACTATGACATGGGCATTAACACACCCCCATACCATCAGGCATCTAAACTTCACGCTGATAACAATCTAGCAGTCCTTTTCCTCTTTGGCTCAGAGAACACGACGCCCAAGATTTCCGAAGAACAATTTGTAATGTGGAATCGTCAGACCACTTTTTCACGTTGCGTCAGTCCATTTTAGATGAGCTTGGACCAAAAGAAGCTGGTGGTGTTTCTGGGTGTTGTTGAAATATGGCTTTCTCCGTCATGCCTCCTCAATTTCAGAGCTCTGAGAATAACATGGTAACGTCAATGCGCCGGGCTCATCGGTCAACCAGGGAGGACACTTCCTCTATACGTCACCTGAGTAGTAACTCAGACCAGCTCGTTTTCTCTGTATAAATAGAACTTGTTTTAATTCATATCTTTGAGAAGTAGAGAAGTATTGCCATTTTCTATGTGGCGTACTAAGCATTATCTTATTGGACTGATCTTTCTTGGTTTTGACCGTTGCTCGTTTTCTAGACTTTCGATATCTCTGTCAGTGTTTTAGCTTTATCTCTTTCAATTTGCTGTGTGGCGCATTAGCAATATTAAACCTGTTTCTTATACCCCTGTCTTATACTCTTTACAGAATTCTGTAACAGAATTCCTCGCCGACGTCATGTAGACGGTGGATGTTTCTAAATTGTTGTTAAAAACTCTCTGTAATCATGGACAATTACTCAGAACATCACACCATATTTTCCGACATCACTCAGGCTGTAAGGGTTTTAACACGGCAGCAAGGTGAGCAACAGCAGCAGCTTTCTCAGATTTCCTGGAATTTAAAAGCTATCACAGCTAAATTACAGGCGTTATGCTCCCCTACCCCGCCCCCCGTTTCTGCACAGATTAATCCTCCTGTTGATTCTAATTTGTTATCTATTAGCTAACCAGATAAATTTGTTGGTTCCCCAAGCTCCTGTCTGGTTTTTTTTTCCTGTGCTCCGATAATTCCCGTATTGCATTGGTTATTTCCCGTCTAACTGGTAGAACTTTGGCCACTGATATATGGCCAGAGGTACTAGCTAGCACCTATAAGGCATAAGGCATACTGAGTACTTCCACCACAGGACTGGTTTCCAAATAATTTCTTCTCACTGTCACTCCTGTACTGCCTTATATCTGGGGCTAATAAGCTTCCTCCCCACTGTAAATATGACTGTGCTATTTAGCTAGTAGAGGGCGCTAAGCTTCATAAAGCCTGGGCCTATTCCTCTTAATCCAGGCAGTAGAGAACGCTATGGAGAACTATATCCAAGAGGCTTTAGTTTAGGGGTTTATCCGTTTGTCACGTTTACCAGTTGCAGCAGGGTATTCCCCCCCTCTATTAGAAGATCTAACACACTCGTCCCTGTCCCACAGGTAAAACCTATGTCCCGGCATCCTGTAGAGATTATTATTATCTTATTATCTGGGCACATTCTGCCTTAACCTCCGGTCATCCGGAGTATTGGTGGAAGAATATGACATCTGACATTGTTTTGTGCCATCATGTTTCATCTGTTCCCAGTGTAGATTTCTACCAGCTGGTAAATTATTACGGTTACCTGTTCCCACCTGTCCTTGGTCACATCTTGCCATGACTTAAGTAAGTAAGTAAGTAATCTGCCCATCACAAGTTTATACAGTCTTACTGTAGTAGACAGGTTTTCACATGGTGTTTGCTTTATTCCCTTCTCTTGACATAACCTTTGAGACTGCTGAGATACCTTTTATTTATGTTTTTCGCTTTTTTGGTATCCCAAAGGACTTGTTGTCAGACCGGAGGCCACAATTTACATTGCAGCTATTGTCTGCCTTTTTTGAACTTTTAGGTGTCTCTGTAAGTCTCACCTCTGGCTACCATCCCCAATCTATGGGCAATGTAAGCATATTAACTAGGAGCTATGGAAATACTCGAGACTATATTGGTTTGAGAATGCATCGGCTGAGATAGCACAGAATGCCCTCAACAGTTCCAGCACCGGGATTACACCCTTCAGTGTATCCTAGGCTAGCAGCCCCCTTTATGCCATGGACAGCAACTCCATCTGATATCCCTGCAGTCAACGAGTGGATGCGCAGCAGTGAGCAGGTCTGGGAGAGACACACAAGCAACAGGCTGATCGCTGTCATAGGAAGACACCTACCTACCACCCTGGAGTCTGACTATCCACTAGAGACTACAGATTTTCTGAGGGAAGTAGCAAGCTTTTGCCTAAATATATAGGTCCTTTTAAAACAGTAAAAATGATGTTACTTATAAGCTTGAACTGCTTTACCGTGTGTCTAATTCGTTCCTAAGCTTGTGGTTCCGGGCCCACTGGATGAGATCTTTCCCAGTGAAACACCTCCCATCCTGTTAACTTTGATGGCTCCCTAGTCTACACCGTCAAGGCTTTTGCTGGACTCCAGACATAGAGAGGGCACCCTACAATATCTGGTTGACTGGTGTTCTGCTCCTAAATATGCTTGTGATACGTCACCTGAGTACTAAATTAGACCATCTGGTTTTCTCTGTACAAATATAACTTGTTTTTATTCATATCTTTGTGAAGTTTTGCTGTCTTTTATGTCGCATATCGGTGCTCCCTCTTTCTATTTAATCAAAATCAAATCAAATCAAATTTTATTTGTCACATACATAGTAATACACAGTTTAACTTGCTGTGAAATGCTATTTCGACAGTCTGCCCACATCAAAGCTATCAATAAAGATTCAATAAAGATTAAAGCAATCAATAAATATTTAGATTTAAACTTAAACTTAACCTTAACTTAATGAAATAAAGTGCAAAAATGCAAATATTTGGTGTCACCTGTTCACCTGTGTAATAATAATAATAATAATAATACATTCAATTTATATAGTGCCTTTTAAGATACCCAAGGACGCTTTACATCAAACAATAAACACATAAAATTCCGAAAGATAAAAAAAACAGAGATTAAAGAGATTAACTTTTAATAGGGATTTGAAGTAAAGAAAGTGAAGAGAAAGAGCAAAGAGAAGATGGGAGATTCCACTATGTGGAATCGGAGGACCTTAGTGAGCACAGGGGAGTGTAGGGGTCAGCAAGTGGAAGAGATAGACTGGGGCAATTCCACGGCTTTAAAAGTAAGGAGCAGTATTTTATATTGGATGCGCTTATGCAAAGTGATCGTGTTTGTGAGTGGATGTGAGGATCCTAGCTGCAGCATTTTGAATAATTTGTAAAGGCCATTTTGTTTGGTATGAGAACCATAAGGCAGTGAGTTACAATAGTCTAGCCGGGAGGTAACAAAGGCATGGACCAATACCTTTGCTGTCTGAGGTGAAAGCAGGTCAAATTTAACACCAAAGTTCGGAGTAGTAGCCGCAGGAGAAACAGATTATTACTTAAAATAATAATTCTGAGTCTAAACATAGTCTTAACCCCAGTAACCAATTAAATTTTCTTCTATATATAAGTCTAAAAGTAAAATGATTTAAGATTCTTATCATTGTGGGGATACAAATGCTGAAAATAAAGTTTAAAACTCACTATTTCGATCACAATCACATTCTCTGTTGTTTCTTTAAAAAACAATATCCAGCCAAAATAACAAACAAGTCTTATTTGAGCATTACAGCCTGGTGCTTAATCAGGCAAAGCCCAGTAAAACCTTTTCATGTTTTTTACTGCAGCCTAGTGGTGAAACCCTAACGCAAGTCTCACTCCTCTGCATGGGTTTATATTTATCCTAAGTCTAATAAATCTGATCCTGCTCTTCAGAGTGCTGGATTCACCTTCATAAACAGGCAAATACAAAAATCTACACATATCTCTTAGTACATTTCATACACTTTTTTCTCAGATGTCTGAGAGTCAAATCATAAGCTTCTAGATTCAGAACTGATTTATTCCCTGATTAGCTACAAACCTGTATGGATAGAACATAACACAGGGAACAGCTGAATGTATTAATAGTCACTGAAACTATAACTACAACTTCAATTACAATGAAGTTGGGACGTTGGGTAAAACATAAATAAAAACACATTCCTTTCAGCACATATTCAATGTGAAACACTACAAGGACAATATATTTATGTTCAAATTGATAAACTTTATTCATTTTGCAAATATTTACTCATTTTGAATTTGATGCCTACAACACGTTCCAAAATATTGGGAATAGATCATGTTACATCACCTTTTCCTTTAACAACACTAAATAAGTGTTTGGGAACTGAGGACAGTTATTGTTGAAGCTTTGTAGGTGGAATTTTTTTGATGAAATTACCACGAAGCCACACTATTGTAACATGTGCAGAATGTGGTTAGGCATTGTCCTGTTGAGCAGAAAGTCCATCCAAATATGTTTATCCAAAACCCTTATGTAGGGCAGCACGGTGGCACAGTGGCACGGTGACTCACAGCAAGAAGATCCTTGGTACGAGCACTGGGTGGGGCCAATCTGGAAATTTCTGTGTGTTTTTTGCAAGTACTCCTCGTGTTTGCGCCCTGTGATGAATTGGCGTCCTATGATGGATACGGCTTTACCGTAGTCTGGAGGACACGCCGTCCATGATTTCCAAAAAAACTATTTGAAATGTGGACTCGTCAGACCCCAGGACACCTTTTCACTTTTCGTCTCAGATAAGGCAGTGTTTCTGGGTATTGTTGATATTTGGCTTTCACTTAGCATGGTAGAGTTTTAACTTGCATTTGTAGATGAGTGATGAACAGTGTCCAGTGACAATGGTTTTCTAAAATGTTCCTGAACCCATGTGTTGATATCCGTTACAGAATGATGTCGGGCATTCAATGTTTGTTTTCGGCCTTGCTGCTTACTTCTAGAGATTTCGCTCTGATCATATTATAACCTGTAGTTCGTTGTAGTTGCAATTGCACATTAAGAAATGTTGTTCTTAAACTACCGCACTCTTTGCTCATGCAGTTGTTTACAATATGGTGAACCTTGCCCCAGCCTTGCCCAGTGGATGCTTCCTTTCTACCTAATTAACCTGATCATCTGTGGAATGTTCCAAACAGGTGTTTTTTTAGTGTTTCTCAAGTTTCCCAGTCTTATATTGCCATGTCCCAACTCTTTTAAAAAAAAAGTAGAAATTGAATAAATAAAGTTTATCCGTTTGAAGAGTGATTATCTTGTCTTTGTAGTATATTACATTGAATATAGGTTGAAAAGGATTTTTAAATCATAGTATTCTGTTTTTATTTATGTTTTATACTTCAATGGAATATGGGTTGTACAATATAAAAAACACTAATATATAGAAATATATAGATACTGTAACATAAAAGCAGCTGGTAGGGTCAATGGATTATGGCAATGTAAAAGCCTGAAGCATTAGTACTTGGGATAAAATCCCAGAGTGGGCCTGCAACAAAAAAGTTGGTTGCTGTGTTACAATAACCCCCTCTAAACAGAAGGGTTGAATCAAGAAGGGTATCGGGAATAAAAATTCAGTCATGTGGATGCATGAAACCCTTATCAGGAGCAACCAAAAAGAGCTTTTATGCACAAGCACTCATAATTAAATATATAATAAATAATATATATAGTATATCATGATAGACGTACATGAAAATATAGGCGGTAATCCTGCAACTGATTTTCTCTGGTTGCTCTTGTTCTGGAATTACAGCTAACAAGCATATCCAAATTCCCCAATTTTAGACGGAAAACTAAATATACTTATGTTCTTATTCAAGAGTAGCTTGCTGCACATTTTTGTCATCTGCTATAATGAAAACCCATAATCCTAAACCTAACCTTTACCCTAAAACTAAACCCTAACCGTTAACATTCAACGTGTCTTTTCAGTTTATATGGGGTCACAAAAGACTGCATGAACTGTGCGTGAATAGGTTTTTTATGGCCACAGTTGTAGTAAAGTCACAGAGAGATCCTAAATGTGATTGTATAAGCTGGTTGTTGATTCTGGATCAGCTTGAAATATATAGTTCCAGGAACAAAAGCAACACAAGGAAATCAGATCATTTCACTAATCCTATAGCTTCATTCTGTGTATGGCTTCATGTACTTTGGTTAAATACATAAAGAATGTAGCTGCACCAATTTCAAAATAATGCCATGCTCTACATAACAGTTAAAGGGACCCCTCCAGAGGGAGCTGGAGTCTACCTCCTTGGAGGGTTTAGTTCCATTTCTGACAATCAGAACTTTAAGGAGTAACTGAAAGTCAGAGCATGACTCGTTGGAAAACGTTTCACAGTGGAAGATCAACCTGATTACACTTGAGCATAATTCCTTGCACATTTAACCTTTATAAAAAAATTAGGAAAGTTGGGATGCTTTCTAAAAACTGACAATATAATGCTTTACCTGCAACACACTCAGAATTGTGATAAAATATTCAAATATTCAGTCGCTCTAATAGGTACAAGTTGCTTGTAAAAGGTTGGATTATTTTTGCCTTCAGAACTGCCATAATTCTTCATGTCATATGTTTAACAGAGATATATTCTACATTCCTTGGTTGTAATAAATGGTTATTTGATTTCAGGGGTCGGGGGATTCTGTGGTGTGCCAAGGCTGTGAAACCCTTCTGCGAGGGGCCTGATCTTCAAGTCTTCAGGTGTTATAGTTTAAGAAAACTTCATGCTACAGTGATTGACATAGCCAGTTGGGCTCGGGTGTACTTTGGAAAATTATAGTCATCTAACACATTCCACAGCTGCATGAAAAAATGCAACTTGATACTATTATGCAGAGTAGAAGCCATGTTTTAATTCTCTACAGGGAAACAGGCATGAATTGGTCCGAGATGGAGCAAAAGACATGTTTATGCAAGTTCATTTTCAACTCGCTTTTTTGTGTAATGGACATCAGATTGTATGATATGTCCCAAAGATGAACTATAGCACATGGGCTGATACCAATCAAAATAAAAAACTATCATCTGTGAGGCTGATTTGAATATAAGTGAAAGCACCACTCATACAGAGACATTTACATGTATTTAAGAGAGAAATTTGACTGCATTAATAATAATAAGTCACACTTATATAAGGTCGAAGATCGCTTTACAAACAGGGAAAACAAATTACATATAATCAACAGAAGATGAGAAGGAAAGAAAGTGCAGCCACCCATAGAAGAGTTCGGAGTGACTTAGCAGGGAGACAATAGAGCAGAGAGTTACAGTAATTGTCTGGAAATAACGAAGGCATGGATTAGAGTTTCTAAAGCATTAAAAGATAAGAGAGGGCGTATACGGGCGATAGTACGTAGATAAAAAAATGCCAAATTGGACAGAGATTTATGTAGGGCTCAAAATACAGAGAAGAGTCAAAACTTACACCAAGATTTCGTTCAGTGAAAAAGGGCTTGATGACTATATCACCTAAGTGAAACACCACTTTTGTGAATGAAGGGACAGCAGATTTTGTGCCAGCAAACTATGTTTTGTGAGTGTTTAATGATAGAAAATTTGAACTGAGAAAGGAGGTCAGCTTATGCAGACAGTTAGTTAAAGAAGTTGGAGGTAGAGGATGGAAGGGTTTAAAGCTGAAGTAGACCTGGTTATCATCAGTAAAAATGTAAATCAAATCTGTGAAAGATATTATTTCAAGAAGTCAGACTGAGATGGGTAATGCAGAGGAGGGAAGGTGGTGGGCAGTCGTAGGCTTGTGGTTAAGGAACCAGCCTTGCGACCGGAAGGTCCCTGGTTCGATTCCAAGTTTAGAGTCATGGCTGAAGTGCCCTTGGGCAAGGCACCTAACCCCCAGTTGATCCCTGCTCCGGGCACGTGTGCTCACTTCACCTGTGTTTGTGTGTTTGTGTGTTTCACTGCATGGATGGGTTAAATGCAGAGGACCAATTCCGCTGTGTGCAAAACATAGTGGCAAAAATGTATCACTTTCATAATTAGAGTATATGCTTGCCAGTCTTCATTAGCGCTATCAAACTCATCTATTTTTTGGACTGTGGGAGGAAACCGGAGCACCCGGAGAAAACCCATGCAAACACATATAGAACATGCAAACTCGACGCAGAAATTCCTAGGTCACCCTATCTGGGGATCGAACGCGGGTCCTATTGCTGTAAGGCCACAGCACTATACTTTGTGTCATTGGGCCACCCCAGACGTCTTTATAATTGCCATTTATCTTTCTAATGCTTGATTTACTGTGTACGAGTGACACATGAATTTTTTTTTTATCCTGCCACGGCTCTGTTCAGCTCGGCCGGTTCAGGAGTAATTAGTTGCCAAATTTGTCATGTTTTACAACCACATAATAAAATAATCATGAACACACAGGAGAAGATGTCACTCAGCTGAACTTTATCTTTCTTATTACCTTTTCTGCACAATGCTTCAATGAAAAAGGCAAACAACACATGATGTGCTACCATTAACAAAAGCAGATCCTGAGTAAACACTGAAGAAACTTTCTGCCTATTCTTGAGAGAACAAAGACATTAATCCTTTGCTTGTTCTTACTTCATTAGTGGAGTTCTGCAAAACATTTTCATAGCCTGTCAAATATCATTATCTGCTATATTCCATTGGTTCTTTAGCTGCTGCCTTGATCAAAACAGTCTTGACCTTTCTGTTCCTTACTAGTTTTCTGGAAAACATCTTTTCATGCCAATTACTCATCACCTTATATATTCAGTATAATTTACATCAATCCTCGCAAAAATCTATTTAAATAATCATTGATGACTTTCATTCCTTGACAATAGAATCATGACTATGTAACATGTTGTCTCTGTCCACTGCATGTTTGCTTCCTAGTCTGTCTAATCCGTCTCTATGCAGGAGGGTCAAGGACCTACTTTAGAGATAGCAGGGGTACTGACAGTTCCTAAACTGCCACTGGACTTTAGCTACTACTACTTCTTAGCATGTAGTTTTCAACAAGCATTTTTGTCTTTCACAGTGGATCCTTAATCTTTCAGTAAAGATGCCAGAAAAAGCTGTATTCATATTTTTTTCCTTCTCATGTCCCATATGCTCTGCCCATGACTATTTTCCGCTCATGACTCCAGGTGTATGCTGTTTGCAGAGAGAGTAGCCAAAAATGTACTCAAGTGAAAGTACTGCTAGTTAAGATTAATGTGACTCGAGTAAAAGTAGTCATCTAAAGTATTACTTGAGTATGAGTAAAAAAGTGTTTGGTCAAAAAAACTACTCAAGTACTGAAAATTTTTTTGCTAATTTCCCGCTCCCTGTTTCCTGAAGTAAGTTGTTGTGTGTTTAAACGCTGAAATGTCTGTTTGTTTTGGCTGTTCCTTCTTGTCTGTGTTAATGACTAGCACAGATTTTGACATTTTAATTCATTAGCTACGACTGTACATTGTAGACTAACTCGTCCTGCCGCCGAGATTGGGTATGGTCGCATGACGAGACTGCACGACTATGTTTGATTTGTAAAACATAGTCACTCTCTCTCGTTGTCTTTCGAACAAAATAAACCCTTAAAAAGAGGCGTACGCGAAGGCAGTGTTACCAACTAAGCGATTTAGTCGCTATATTTAGCTACTTTTCAGACCCGCTAGCGACTAGCAAAAAATGTAGCGATTTTTCTGGTGTTTTTGGAAACTCTATTGTGAAAGCATATATTGTCCTTCAGTTATCGTCCTAAACGAACAGCGTGAACAGTCATGAGTCTGTCCCCGTCCCAAAGCTCTCACTGGCTCAGTCCGAGCAGAAAGCAGATTAGTTCCTCTGCACGGCTACACAGAAACTGCATGAGCAAAGCCCCACCGCTGATACCCCCTTGTCTTACAGCAATAATAATATTCAATAATATAAATATAATTGTGTCTTCAAGAAATAATTGGGAATAAGAAAACAAGATGAACAAGAAGAAAACAAGAATAATTATAATAATATTATAATCACTGAATATCCTCACACTGTTTTATACACTGTTATTTTAAGAACTAGAGGCTTATTTCAATTCCAAAAAAACACAAACAACCCAAGAATCACCAGAAGATTTCCAGTAGTTTTACATGTAATTATTATTGTTATTATTACTATTATTATGATTAGTGTATTATTATTATTATTGTTGATGTTGTTGTTATTATTTAAAAGTAATTGTATCAGGGTCAAATACATGCAATTTATACAAAATAGGCGTTGACAACTTTAAGCGACATCTAGCGACTTTCAGGAGAGGGGTTAAAAATAATGATGCGTAGAAAACCAAAGAGGTAAAAAGAAAAGTAATGTGCTTATTGTAGCCTAATGTAGTGGAGTAAGAGTACAGTTACATAGTTACCACATATCTACTTAAGTAAAGCACTATTTCTAAAGAGTATACTGCTGAAAGAATATCTTTACCTGCATCTGTACATTGGCTTCATCCCACTATTGTTGGAGTGTGGTACAAATGATTTCTCTGTTCTTAATCACTAAAATAGCATAATCTATAATTGTTGTGTTAAAATGCCAGTAACCACCTTGTGGCTTCACATCCCTCTTAGTGATTGTGTACTGGTATACAATGATCAGATATATGATCATTTTCTCAGGAGTGAACCCATTTGTATAGAAGTTTCCTCCAAATATTACACATTAAGATACTCAATCTTAAAACTCGTAAAGACACTTGTGGGAAGCAGCATTTGTTTCCACATGTTTCCTATCTATGCTGTCCGTTGTACACTTAAAATCACACTCCCAGTATTAAAAAATTAGAAGTTACAGCCTTCAATCACAGTCAGAACCATCCTGTCAAAATAGCAAGTGATTTTTAAGATATAAATATGTGTTTTTTATTATAATATTATAATTAATCAAATATAATATACATACCATATACATGATTTCATAACTAACAATAATATATAACATTTAGAATAATAATAAAGTAATTAGTCAGTCAGAGAGAATTCAGCAGACACAGGGTGACTGACATCTCCTGGTTACTACGCCATATTAGGTGTAGCTCATCCAGAATGATGAATGCATTTTGTAATGAACAACAAGTTTTTCTCCATATTTCTAGAGCTTAATGGTCTGTAGGTCAAACATCACATGACCAAACTTAAAAACAGGTCTCATTAGTTCCTAATGTGGCGTGGTGATGTAACTCAGAGCCGGTTATGGCTACTGAACTGCTGGATGTCCAAATGAAGCTCAGAAAACAATATAGGCTTCATAGATAATTGGAGAATTTTCAAGGGTAGGACTGGCCTGTTAGGGCGGGACTGTATCCATCCCACTTGAGAAGGTGATGCTCTCTTATCCTACAGCATAGGACATAGTCTTAAAACAGAGCTAGTTAAACCGTGACAATCCGGAATGGCACCGTTACTCATCTGCGATAAAATGTTTATGTAAATCTGCTTTGTTAAAAGGCTTTATAAATAAAATTGAATTGAACTGAATTACTCTGCTTGTTGTAGAAGACAGTAAAAATATGAACTGTCCAGAACTGTCCAGTACTAGATTATAAACTTTAAAGTAATCAGCTAGCCTAGCTAGTGCATTTTAAATTTTATATGAACATTTGACTCTTAGCAAGAATAAGAAGTGTGTTTGTCAAGACAGATAACAACCAGAAGCAGTGTAATCCTAACAGTGATCATAATTCCCCAAGAGTCACAGAATATGACATCTCTTGTCTTTAGGATCAAGTAATAAGTTTGTTAAACGGATCTGATAACGCTTACTGAATAATCTCCTTTTTCTTCTACAACCAACACAACACTAACATTACTCTGAGGCTGTCCGTCTGTTCATTACTGGTGACTACGATTTCATTATGTAGGTCTATAGCTAGCACATTTGGTAGAGCGCACATTGCTAGAAAAATCCAGGAGCATTACTAGATCTGACAAGTTTTTGGGATGCTCAGTAGGCTTATCCCTATTCCATCGAGCAAATCTTATCGTAATGCAATGACAGTAT
>JAOUQT010296903.1:0-16596 GCA_025769995.1 Xyliphius kryptos | reverse complement strand
ACAAATCTGGCAAATAGTCCCATACCCGCACAGTCCAGCAGGGGGTGCCGAACCGGAATTACCCCCAGAGACCAGAAAAGGGTGCTGTTCTTACAGTAAGCAGTTTTTTTTTTTCTTAGGAAAAGAGAAGTCCATTAACTTTGTAGCAAAAGTGGTTAAAAAATATACATTGGACAAATTAAGTAAAAAATGAAATTTATTTTACAATTTTATGTAAGCAATTTTCATTACAGTATAAAAGTTTTGTGTGCACTGTAGCGCATTAGCATACTAATGAGCACTAAATGGCACACAGCAAGGGATTGCATGCATACGTTCACTTATGGAAAAATAATTTATCCCGCTTTATTTAAACATCTATTCCTTTGTCCTCCTTAGCATAGCATAACTACTTCATTATACCAGACGGTGGATGTGCACATCTGTGTTCCTGGTTAACATAGCACTAGCTTCTTTGACAAGACAGCTCTTAGCACATTCATTTGTCTCATGCCAGCTTCTTAGCGTAGCACCAGTTTCTTTGTCCTCCAGACAGCACATTTGCATGTTTGCTCAGCTCTTGTTTTATTTCCCAGCAGTAGTTTATGCTTTACTGTTTTTTAAAACACTAATGTGCACGTCTTTGGTGCCGCTCAGCATATCTTGGCTTCTTATTTCCAGACAGCCGATGTGCTTATGTGTTTGCATAGCGCTAGCTCCCTTTTCTACGAGTTAGCTCCTTAGGTGCAGCATTAATGTCCTTTTTTTTGTTGGCTTCTGCTGTTAGCTGTTGCTTAGCTTGCCTGCGTCTCTGTTAACCATACCAGCTATTTGATGTGTTTTCATATCCCTGTTGTTCTCAGTTTAGTTGTCTGTTTCTGGTAGTTTAGCCTTTGTATGTCCACCCCTTGGTTTGTGGATTTTGAGGGTTTTGAGTTTATTTGGAGTCTTTATTACTCACTTTGTTTGGAAGATTGTGATTAATTTGTGTTTATTTTCTTGGTAACATTGTGGTATCAGAGGTACCTGTGGTACCTTTTTAGTTCAGTTAATCCCTTTAGCCATTCTCCGGGTTCCTTTTCGCACCAGAGCGTGTGTCCAGTTAGAGTACTAAGCGTTGTGTTTCCACTGCGAGTTCTGAGAGGTTTACAGTGTGAATGCTGAGCTTGTGTTCAATGTGAGTACTGTGTCTGTCTCCAGTGTGAAAAGCAGGATAACAAAATAAAGTAGCTCAGTGTTTAGTGTGTTGGGCTAGCAAGCAAAGTGTTGTGGGTTCAAATCGCTGGTCCACTGAAGTTACCAATGTGTGTTCTTGAGACTTAACCCTCATTGCTCTGGGGATTCTCTGTCTAACCCTGTGTTCTGACCCCAACAATTAAGTAGGGTACTTGTAAGTTGCTTTGGATAAAAGTGTCTGCTTAAAGACCAACTGTGTATGGAGGACACGCTGCTGAAACACAAAAAAGTCACAAGAGGCCAAAGTGACCAAAAGGACAGCCAACAATAATCAGAACAATGTTGTTGGCATAAATGAAGCCATAAATAAGAAGGCTTCTAAGAAAAAATTCTGGTTAAATTTTAAAGTTGTTCTAGTTTTTCCAATTGTTGAATACGGACACCTGATCATTAAACCTGTACATGGCTGTCCTACACTTATGTTGGTCGTCTCAAGGTTTCTTAGAAAACTGAGGTGTTTCTTGCCACTGTCGCTTCGGCTTGCTCTTTTGTGGGTTTAGGCTCATAACACTGTAAAGCTGCTTTGTTTATTTATGTACTGTAGCTGTATAAGTAAATTACCTTTTTTTAACAAGGCTGTATTTAATTAAGATTTCATAAGAGCAGAAAATCAAAACGAGAAAAAAAATCATAGTAATGTGTGGTTTTCCCCCCCTCCACAGTGTTTACATACTTCTACAAAGACAAGGAGTACTGGAAGTTTAATAACCAAAGGCTGTGGGTGGAACCTGGCTACCCCCGCTCTATTCTAAAGGACTTCATGGGCTGCAACTTGACACCCATCAACCCTGAGCACCTTCCCACTGAAGACATAGATGTTGTCATCAACATGGACAATGAAACAAGCACTTTAAAAGCCATTGCCATTATCGTTCCCTGCATACTGGTAATTTGCCTGCTGGTGTTGCTCTACACTGTTTTTCAGTTCAAGAGGAAAGGCACACCACGACACATACTCTATTGCAAGCGTTCCATGCAGGAATGGGTGTGAGACTAAACTTACTGTGCATTACTACCCTTTCTTGCCCAGATGATGTCATGGTAAACCCATGCACCATAAACCTGCCTAATAATAGCCCTGACCTTGCGCTGTCTTAAAACGTTTTACTGACAAGCAGAGTGGGCCTTCGTGTAGACGTACGCTCTCCAGGAAAGGAAGGGCATATCATCCTTACTACTTAATAACCCTTTGGCTCAGTGAAACCACTTCAAAACTGCGAGGAACTTTATGATCTATATCTCATGGTACGATGCAACATCCTGCCTCAGATCAGGTTTTAAATGGAAACACCTCCTATTATACCAGGTTTTGTACCCCAACTGCATGCTCCAAAGGGAAAAAGGCAATCTAATCTGCTCGATCATTTGAAAATGAATTTTTCCCTTTAAGCACTGTTAAAATTCAAACCAAATTCTTTCTCTTAAAAATGGTATTTTTTTCTTTTTTACCTTTTTGCTTTGAAAATTTTTCAGAAATAGGGGCCAAAATCTTTTCTGCAATATTATGGCCTTAACGGTTTATCTAGTTCTTGTTATGGCTTTGTTGCACCAAGTCTGTCATGCTGCTTATCTTAACCCTTTCTTTTTCATCATTAAATTTGCAAGTTTCTTGGAAGAGGATGAGAATCAGTCAGCATGGGAAAAATAATATGACAGCTTCCAGGGGAGGACAAATCAGTTGTCCAAAAAGGTTGTTACGCTCGAAGATTTACAATGCTTTCCTAAACATGCTAGTTGTTTTTCTTTTCTATTCTATTGAAATTATTAGAAACTAAGCAATTTGCAATCAAGAAACAAAATTCAATGCTACTTGTCTCTATGTTAAAGATTCCACAACAACTTGAAAGTGCAACACAATTGGCTTTAGTTGGGCTGAGCAGAATATTTTAATTAAAAGCAAATCAGGAACTGATCTGTAAACTTAAGGGCTTGCTCATCATGAAATAATGTAATGTTATGTAAATGAAATAGCAAAACAACCAGCATGCAATTTGTCCTGTCTTTTTCAGGTTTGTGTCTATAAAACAGGACAGTACAGATTGTTTTCATTTTATTAATACTATGGCCACTTACTATAGTATTAAAAATGTTTTTTTTTTTAATTCATTTTAATAAAACTGACCATGCTTAATTATTTTAGTAATGTCCTTAACCCATCTTGTAATTCACAAATATCAGTTGCTATCTTTATGAAAGATGTATGTGTGCCCACTTCTTTGTGTTTACACTACAAATTGAAGTGGCACATACTTTATATTTCACTTCAGGATTTTGTAAACATCTACAATAAAATGTGGTTCTGTAAAAAAACATTGTAAAATGTAGAAAAGTTCTTAATCTAATGGCGGAAAATAGTAAATCAGTGACAAAACCCTCAGAGCCCACTATGCACTGCCTCTATTTCAGGATTATTAAAAACTAGCCAAAGAACCCCATTTATAAGTTGATTAATTTTTGTGCTGTAACTTGATTATCGGTGAATACATTACTGTTAACTGCCACAATTACATATTGCTATATTTTCTGCTTCTTTGGAATAAGTTAAAGGATAATTAAGCTATTTATAACATATAAATATTGCCACCCCAGGTAAAGGTATGGAGAGTATTCTGTTAAATTTACATTTTTGTTGACTTTTGATTCCCATTCAAGTACTCATAAATAAATTCATGTGTTCACCAATTACTGCCACAGTTTCAAATAATTATGTTCAGATGCAATTTTAAGTTAGTATTTTATTTCTCATGGTAATACAGTTGCCTTTATTTGCTATTTCACATTTAAGGGTTTTGTTTTTTTTAGATGCATTAAAACAAATAATACAACACAGACATTTTTATTGAAGTCACAGATAAAACTATTAAAACATTGAAGTTAAATATCACAAAAGAGGACAATTTTTACTTTTAGTTTTTGGTTTATGTGTACTGTGCATGGATTCCCTTAATTCTTAAATATAAGCCTCTTTCCGTTCCAACACATTGAGAAATTCAACCACACTTATTTATAACATCTTTATATAAAGTGTAGTTAAATTTTCTCTGTTATGCTGCAGTTATGTTTCTGAAATTTTGTTTGTGCTGGCCTAATGAAATTTTAAAACAATTAAATTATATGACACCAAATACAATTCAATTCAAGTCGATAAAACAGCACTTTAAAGATTTCTCAACGCAATCCTATTAAACTTAACGTTGTTTATTACATTGATGTCATTTGTAGGCAACTGCAAGCAATTTTTTTTTTATTTTTATTAAGTTTGTACCTTGCCATGATTTGCAACATATTTGATGTGAATAAGATACCCACTGGGAGATCTGTTGGATAGTTTGGTAACACTTTACATAAATCCGGTATTCATAATGCATTATTAACACATTTATAAAGCTTCATAAAATATTCTTATGCTTTATAATACTTTTCATAAGCCTTTGTTGATGTCATATGTACATAACCACACCCATAAAGTGTGAAAAGAATATGCCATAAGGCTTTATAACAAAGTGACATAATGAACATTATGAACATGTACATTGTCAAAGGCTTTTAAAATGTTATAAAGCATTCTAAATACTTTATAAAGCTTTAAGAATGCACCTAATATGCATTATAAATACCATGTTTGTCACGAAATGGCGTTGGGCCCGTGTTGCGGCACGCTAGTCGCGCTAAATGAATCCAGGAGGCGGCTGTAAGTGATATAGTTTATTGAAAACACACACAGGAAAAACGGAGAAGAACACAACATAGGGAAAACAAACAACGCGTAACATAACTAATGCCGATCTGTCTGGGGAACAGAAACAAGGAGAATATGAAACAAAAGTCCCGATAACATGACAGAAAGGAACCAATAACAAAACAGAACAGTTAATTAACAAATCAGGATGAAACCAAGTTAATTAACTGAAAATAATAAACAAAATGGGTAAGGAGTGCCGAGCGCTCCTGACATATCACCCCCTTTTTTGAAAGAATTGTACGTAAGGAAGGAAGCAGATCCCCGCCTCTCCGGTGGGGGACACAGAGTTCTCCGCCCCTTGGTCGGACTACGAGGAGGGCGGCCTTGAGTTCTCCACCCCTCGGGCAGGTAAAGCGGGGGAAGGCACAGAGTTCTCCGCCTCTCGTGCAGGCAAAGTGGCGGGTGGCACAGACCTCTCCTCGGACGGGTGCAGCGGCAGGTGGCACAGAGTTCTCCGCCCCTCGGGCGGGCAACGAGGAGGACGGCCTTGAGTTCTCTGCCCCTCGGGCAGACGACGAGCAGGACGGGGGTGGAAAACCTGGAAGGAATAACGTCTCCTACCCCTACGTCGGGGTCTGCACCTCGGCTGGGCTGTAGGTTGGGGGTCCTGTGGACACTTGATCGCACACCTCCAGAAAACCGCATCTGACCTCTATGAGGTGGCGAGGGAAGGCAAGGGTAAGTGGAAAGAGGGGGGAGTTACAAAATGTCTGGGGCAGAAATGTGGAGAAACATAACAAAAACAGGGAGAGTTCTCAGAAGGGGAGACGCGCCGCAAGGGATAGGAATGCCCTTTGGAGCGCAAACAAGAAGCGGGCCATAAATAAGTGGAATTAAGGAGTATGTGGGCCGGAAGAATGTGTTCCGAGAGGAACTAATCAAAATATTCATCCTCAGACTCGACACGAGTCGACTCTCTCCTCAGAGTGATTCGATTCATCTCCGTCTTGGTACACTAACTCCTCCCACCACCACGGCTCAGACATACTGGGAGAAATACACACAAGCGGAAGGAAAACGAACAACGCTGAAAGAAAACGATAAGGTGGGGCCAGCTCCAAAGTAAGCAGCGCGAGCGCCACGGCCTGAAAACAAAAAGGAACCAATAGACAGGGCTAGCGCCGACGTACCAAGCACCAGCGCTCCGGCCTGAAGACACAGAGACTAGAAGGCGGGGCTAGCGCCCAGGTAAACAGCACGAGCGCTCCGGCCAACATTCAAAAAGAAATCACTTACCGCGAGGAAAACCAACCTGGATCCAAATGGCGTGAGATCGGCATTCTGTCACAAAATGGTGTCGAGCCCATGTTGCGGCGCGCTAGTCGTGCTGAATGTATCCAGGAGGCGGCAGTAAGTGAAATATTGAAAACACACACAGGGAAAACGAAGAAGAACACAACATAGGGCAAACGAACAACGCTTAACATAACTAATGCCAATCTGTAGGGGACTGGAAACAAGGAGAATATAAAACAAAAGTCCCAATAACATGACAGAAAAGAACCAATAACAAAACAGAACCGTTAATTAACAAATCAGGACGGAACCAAGTTAATTAACTGAAAATAATAAACAAAACAGGTAAGGAGCAGCGAGCGCTCCTGGCAATGTTCATAGAAAGTGTGCCATTTTTTTTTTTTTTTACAAAGACCATGGGGACCTCTTTTAGTCTTTATGGCACTTTATGTATGTCAGGAAACAGCAGGATATTTTAAATCTAAATTTGTCAAAACAAACCTAATGGGTTTTAACACAATCTTCTAGTAAGTCAATGAGCCAATATGTTCAGATCAATACTTAAATGGTAAACTAAACTAAAACAAGAAGCAGCTAAAGAGGAGAGGCCACAACAGAATACCTAGGAGCTACAGCAAGTCTAAAAATATTGTTTTGAATGTCCTGCTCTGAATTGTCAAAAACTTTGTTGCCAAAAATTTGTGTTGCAAGGGTTTTTTTTAGTTAAGAATAATTGAACACAATCAAAAGGTGAATTTCTCATTATGTCACAATCTGGATATAATGAGTAGGCAGGAGACATAGATGCGAGATCAATGAACAGTTTATTCAATAAAAAAACAAGGCAGAGACAGGTGAGTGCAGGAGGAGCAGTGGATGATGCTGATGGCGAGGAACCAGGATGGGAACTGGAACCTGAGGTAAACACAGGGGCAGAGCACACACCAAGCAAATGAACAAAACAACAACAAAAGGGTTTCAGATATATAGGGAAATACTGGAGGGAGAAAACCCTACTCTGAACAATGAAGGTAGAGGGAGAGAGAGTTAATCTTAATGGGCTGGAGAGGATGATGAAAACAATAAACCCTACGATGGAACAGGATAGAGGAAAATGGAAAAGAATGAATACACAGAGGAAGAAGAACAGGCTGGAGGAGGAGAGAGAGTGAGAGAGAGAGTCTGTGAACTGGCCGGGGCGGCAAACGTACGGAACCGAAACTGTAAGTAAAACGGGAAGGGGCGATTGAGAGCGGATTAGTGAGAAAAGGATCGAAACGGGTTAGTTCACCGAAAGAAAGACTGTTAGTAATAATAGTAATAGTGGGAAATGTTATCTGAGATTAGGAACACTGAACACACAGAGAACACCGGTGAAGCCGCGCCGGTGAGGCGGGCTAGGGTGAGACCTAACTCAACCCCAACCGACAAGAGAACCACCTGTGCGGAAAAACTCAAACTGAAGATTCTCCCGGAGCAGGACGAGAAAGGGATGGAGTGAAGGAGAACGAAGGAGATACAAAGAACAACCGGAAGCGACAACAGAGAAGACGACATACATCAGTCATAAATCACACACACACACGCTAGAACCTAACCGCTAAACAGGAAAACCGTAAGGGGAAGGGCAGCGTGTAGGAAGGAAACTCGGAAGGAGGAAAACACAAACTATGATCTAAACTAGGAATCACACTCGCAAACTCACCCACCCACACTCGAAACAGACACAGAGAATAAAGATAAACTTGCACTAGGAGCAAGATAGGAATTCAGGAAATAAACGCTTGGTATGTTGGTAAACCAAAACAATACTTCGCACCCGACCAGCAGAAAAGCAGGAGCTTAAATAGAACAAAGGAGACCTGGAAACCTAATTTGCCACACCTGGTGCAGGAGAGAGAGAGGAAACGTGGAGCTAGAAGGCGGGGCTAAGAGAGCGAGTGACAGGAGAGGAAACAGGAGGAGAGACAGACGCAGGATTTCTTACACATTACATATCTTTTCTTATATTTACCTGGTGTGCAAATAATTATTGAGATGATGCGCATGAATTTAGAAATCATTAGATGAAAACCCTAATTGCATTTATAAAACGGGTAGTTTCGGCCCTTAAACCTGATTCAGCCCTTAAAGCAGCTTGTCTAGCCCTGACATTATTCACAATAACTCACATCTCTGACCGCTTCACATTAGTATATAAAATGCGTGATATACTTTTTTACGCAGTTTTTCATAAACGGCGCCTTGTAATTTGGCCACTAGATGGCAGTATTTAATTGTTAAAGAAACCGGAAATTCTTTACTTGCATCAGGGTTCATTTAAAAAAATGGACTGGATTATGTTACGGAAGACAATTTTATTAACAATTTTGCTTTCAGTCAATGCTTTTCGGAATCAAACCTTTTTTTTATCATAGTGTGTTTTGTAAATGCAATAAGGCACTTGAGGTTATACATTATGTTGAATAAACCATGGGGAACAGGTGTTACACCTCTGGTTTAGTCAGAATAATATACAACCTTGAGTGCCTTATTGCTATATTGACATTAAGGCCAATAATGTTTCCTCACAATCAACTTGCAAATGCATGATTGCATTGTATATTAATTTGTTGCCATTCATTTTAAACTACAGTTTACATGTTTGTATTTTATTAGTGTATTATTCTTTTATTGTTTTAAAGAAAAGGCATCAGACTGAGTTAAGTCACAGTCCATGTGGTTGTGTTTCTCAAGCAAATCATTCAGCAAAAAGTTTTAACTTCTAAATATCTAGATTTTGGTTTGCAGTGCTTTGCAAACAGGCAATCCGTCTTTCAACTGACTGACAATCATCATATGAAGTTTAACATAAAGTGATCAACAACTCATCCTTGCCAGCTACTTGCAAAGCCTGGGCCTTTGGGAGATCCTTTAAAATGTATATTTGATGACATTACTTGTTACCAGTTAAATTGCTACATGGGGAAACTTTCCAGAAGTGTCAAATTTCAAATTATATGTTCATTTTAATTTTCTCGCCTGATCTTGACACCCATTGTCGGCAAGTAACCTTGGTCCTTCAACGTCTCCTACAGCACCAATTGTTCGTGCGGCCAGAGAAATGTGAGTTCCATCAAGAACAAATTTTGTTCTTGGGATACGTCAAATCGGCAGAGGGGTTACAAATGGATTCGGGTAAAATTAGTGCGATTCTCAACTGGCCGGTTCCCGTCACAGTTAAGGAGTTGCAGAGGTTTTTAGGGTTCGTAAATTTTTACAGGCAATTTATTTAGTCATTTAGTACCATCGCAATCACTCACCGATCTTCTTAAGGGGAAGCCCACTAAATTGCGTTGCAACTCATGCTCAGCAGGCTGTTGAGACCTTAAAATCTAAATTTGTCTCCCCTCCGGTGTTGGCGCTTCCTGATCCCGAGCGACAGTTAATTATAGAAGTGGATGCCTCATCCACAGGGGTGGGGTGAACTTCTGTCACAGAGGAGTGGCTCTTCTAGATTTCTGCATCCGGTGGCTTTTTTTTTATCTAAGAATCTGTCCTCGGCTAAGGGGAATTATAGCATAGGGGACCGCGAGCTGCTTGCTATTAAAATTGCTTTAGAGGAATGGTGGCATTGGTTGATGGGTACAAGTACTCCTTTTGTGGTAATCACTGATCATAAGAACTTGGAGTATTTAAAAGGGGCCAAGCGTCTCAATGCACGCCAATCGAGGTGGTCGCTATTTTTTTAATAATTTTAATTTCACCATCTCCTACTTACCGGGGAGGATGAATCGACGAGCTGATGCGCTTTTTCGTTTACAATCTGAGGGTGAGCGGGACCTTTCATGTTTCCCCCATTCTCCCGAGGAGTTGTTTTGTCAACTCTTTGCAGTGGGAGTTCGACAATCTCTTCGGGGGCGTTACCCACCCCACGATTTAGCTCCCCCCGGGCATGGTTTTTGTGCGAGTTACGGGCTCGGCTTATTGCTTGGGCCCATTTCTCCTTATGTTCGGGCCATCCAGGGGTAGCCCGCACGATTCAGTTACTGAGTTGGAAAAACTGGTGGGAAAGCCTAAATGAAGATGTTCAAAGGTTTGTTAGTTCGTGTGCCGTCTGTGCGGCTTGAAAACTCCTAAGCAGTTGACCGCAGGGAAGCTTCTGCCTCTGCAAGTTGCCTTTCGCCCATGGTCCCATGTGCCCATTGATTTTGTTTCCGACCTTCCCCTGTCCGAGGGTTTTAACACTGTGGTTATATTTTTGAATCGCTTCTCGCAGGCAGTCCATTTTTTTCCGCTGTCTGCTCTCCCCTTGGCATTCCAAACAGCTGAACTTTTGTTTAAATACCTTTTCCCTGTCTTTGGGATTCCTGAGGATATACTTTCCGACCAGGGACCTTAGTTCACTTCCGCCGTGTGGAAGGCGTTTTTTGAGAAGTTTGGTAAGTCTGTGAGCTTGACATCGGGCTATCACCCGGAAAGTAATGGCCAGTGTAAGCGAGCCCACCAAGAGTTGGGGAAGTTCCTGCGCATCTTTGTCATGGGTAATGCTTCTGATTGGGCACGTTTTCTTCCCTGGGCCGAAATTGCACAAAACTCTTTGCGCCACTCAGCCACAGGGTTGTCGCCTTTTCAATGTGTTCTGGGGAATCAGCCACCTTTTGTGCTGTGGGATCCAGAACCTTCCAATGTGCCCATGGTGGACAACTGGTTCAAGTGGAGTGAGGAGGTTTGGGGTCAGGTCCATCAACGCGTTCAATGGGTGTTGCAACGGAATAAGCGTTTTGCTGACCGCCACAGGCTCCCACTTATGCTCCAGGGGACAGAGTTTGGTTGAATACACG
Organism: Xyliphius kryptos; assembly: GCA_025769995.1. NCBI lineage: Eukaryota > Metazoa > Chordata > Actinopteri > Siluriformes > Aspredinidae > Xyliphius > Xyliphius kryptos. Next base: position 5,580 of record JAOUQT010296903.1, on the reverse strand, counting down.
AGACCTTCGCTGCCGTTTGGGTTCGCAAAAACTACTCCCACATTATTTGGGCCCTTTTAAGGTTCTCAAGAGGCTTAATATGGTATCCTACCGGTTACAACCACCCCCCAGGTATCATGTTCATCCTGTGTTCCAAATCTCACTCTGAAAGATGTTTGTGCCAGGACCCTTAGACTCCAATTTGCAGGATCTCACCGTTACTCAGCCGTCACCTTTACCCAACATCTATTCGGTATCTTCATTGTTACGACTCCCGTCGTCGGGGAACGTCTATTCAGTATTTAGAAGATTGGGAGGGTTTTGGACCTGAGAAATGGAGCTGGGTCGCAGGTACGGACATTTTAGATCCTAATCTCATTGTGTATGAGTTTCATGGAGTCATCCCAAGAAGCCTGCTCCGCGTAATAGGGTCGGCCGCAGCGCCAAGGTAAGGTATCTGTGGGTTCCTCAACTTCCTTACACCCCATACTCATGAGGGTACTGTCACACTTGCGGTGCCTCGGGAGGAGGAGGGCGTTTCCAATGTGTCTTCTGTACGCGTGGCTTCACCTGAGCTTCACCAAAAAACGCTACACCTGTTTATCATTTGTTGATTTGGTCACACCGTTCACCATTTCCTTTATAAGGTTTGGTTCCTTTCCCGGGCGTTGTGTTGTTTCGAGTGCACTTCACATGTCTTTCTTATGTGTCTTCAGGACTAATTCCGGGCTGTCCTCGAGTTCTGCAAGTTCAGATCATCATTTTTGTTTGTCTAGAGGTTTTAGTTTCAGTTTCCGTTGCTTCTTCAAGCAGCATTCCTATTTCGTGCTTTGCACAATATAGACTCTTATTTTGAAGCCCGATCGAGAGCGCAGTTTTTTTTACTCAAGCGTGACATTGACATAACCCACTGCTAGAATGTTACATTTTTATTCATATGCAGTAGTTTATTAAATAATAAAGAAAATAAATAACACCCATTGCTGTATATCTAAAATGTTTTTCTACCATGAAAAAAATGTTTCAACACAACTAGCTTATTGCTAAAAAAATAAACATTTTAGTAAAATCATCATACAACTGTTCATACTGTACATTCACATTTAGTCATTTAGCAGATGCTTTTATCCGAAATGAATTACAAATAAGAGAAGACAAGTCAGTACTTTAGGAAAAAACAGCTACACCGTAGTATTCTCAAACCTGATTGTATTAAATTTGTCTTCTATATACTGTGTATCACAAAAGTGAGTACACCCATCACATTTATGCAGATATTTAAGTATATATTTTAATGGCACAATCACCGACAAAATGACACTTTAACTAGTGTTGAGCGGAATTGTCACAGGTGCCACGGGCACCTGATTAGTTAATTAAGTATCCTCGTTTAAATGTCTCTTTAAGTATTATTGGTTTTGTCTGTGGATTGGTTCGTGTCTGTCATGTGATCTTCTTCCTCATGTATTTAGTTCTGTGTTTCCCAGTCCTCCGTGTACGTCCACGTTTATGTTACCCCGCTGTTTCGTTGCCTCTGTGTTTTGTGTCTCTGTGTTAAAATAAAATCCCCCCGCTTGACTCACTGGTGTTTCCTGGCTCCCTACAGCGTGTTTGTGCGCATCGGATCTGCGCACGTTTCTGCGCAGCCGCGTTTCGAGGCGAGAGCGGAGCGTGACAACACGAGGCTTTATAAAACAAAGTGACAAAGCCTAATAATATAAACTTAATTAAATATACATATAAGGTTTTTTTGTTTGTTTTTTTTGGATGTTAAGACATTCTTACTTAAAACAAGATGATTACACTTCATGTTTTTAAAGAGCATTTATAAGCTTTTATAAGTTCTTTTGCACTACTATGTATACAGTCTCTTTCAAACAATGGTGGCAAAGTGATTAGCATGTTCACATCTCAGCTCTGGGGATTCCAGATTCGAATCCCAATTTGGGTGGAGTTTCTTCCTGTGTCTGCATTGGTTACCTCCAGGTTTTCCAGTTTCCTTCCACAGTCCTAACGCATTGATTTAAGGTAGATTGGCTGCTCTAAATTGCCCCTATATTCTGTATTAATCCCCCCCACCCCCGTAGAGGATTAAGCCGAAGATAATGAATGAATGTATAATGCATTATGAATTAATAATGAATTATGTCACTACTTTGTGTTATAAAGTCTTATTGCATGTTATTATAACACTTAATGAGTGTGGTTTTGTACATCCATGGACATTAACAAAGGATAATGTCAAGTATTATTAAAAGCATTATACATACTTTATAAAAAGCTTTATAAATGCATTAAAAATGCATTATGAATACCAGATTTAGTAAAGTGCTACCAACAATTGCAATGAAATATGTCCACTGAAATATCTTTAAAAATCTGTAAACCATTTTTATTTTCCAGTGCACAAAGAAGTTGCATTGCAACAGTTCATTAGAATGTAATTTTTTTTTATTATATTCCCTAATGTTGTTTTGCTCTTTTCACTATGCAGTGATGATGTAAAAAGTTTTGCATGCTTGTGAGCAATATGACCTTCCATTGGTCACATCACCGCACCCATTTCTTTATAAACCTGTTCAGCTCTCTGGTTCTTTTATTTGGCCATTGTTTGAGCAAGGAAAATGAGGACATTTGTATGTGTGTGTGTGTGTGAGTCTGTGATTGTTTAAAAGCAAGTTGCTGAAACATGATTCTGCTATCTGCATCTCGCACTCCAAACTTTAGTCAAAAATAGGCCAAAGAAACAATAGACGAATCCCAATAGATGAACAGAAAAACCCATTGTACCATTATTAATAGATTAGCATTTACTGTACATGCTAATGTTTAAGCAGTTTCATATGGTATAATTTGCTTGGTATAAGGTATAATTGGGAAGCTTTGAAGCCTGCTGACCATGTAAGTTTTGGGTTCATTCTTTCATTATATCTGTATACAGGCGGCATGGTGGCTTAGTGGTTAGCACGTTTGCCTATCGGCGCTGGGGAGTCCCGGTTCGAATCCCAATCTGGATGGAGTTTCCATGTTCCGCTCCAGATTTTCCAGTTTCCTCCCACAGTCCAAAAACATGGATTCAAGATAAATTGAATGTTCAAAATTGCCTCATATAGTGTGTGAGTGAGTGTACTTTCCTGGGGATATCTGCCCAGTACCCAAACGAAGCAAGTACACAGCCCAATGTATTTCATTATCAAACTTTATGCAGTCATCAAACATGACTTTTTATCCTTAACAGAAGTTCATTTTGATGTCATTACAGCTTTTTTTCTATTACGGTGATGTTATCTGACTGCAATATGTCATGCAGTGCATCGGATCCCTAACTATGCTATAAGTTTTTGTAAATAAATTGCTATTTATTTGCTAAAACTATAACTATTTACTATTGACGTGTTTAGCCCAACCATAACCTTGTTGCCCAAGAAACATAACCATGTCATTTGTACAGTGTTTTTTTTCCAGCTGCAGCTGCATTTATCATTGTGAAATATCCAGATTCTGACTAATTTTCTTCTAGAGACATACCTTTACGAAAATGTGCCTGTTAGAAGAAGGCACAAAATTTTATTACCAAATGGATTATATAGATATTTAACATGCTTGTATACAAGTAAAAATCATCAAGTTGTTGTTTATTTCTACCCATATGCTGTGTTACTATGCTGAGTAATTTCAATTAAGTCCAGCTGCTGGGTATATAACTATCACCATAACAACTCAACCAATGGGTTATTTTTTCTCTCAGAGTGTGAGGATGAGGATTTAAATAAAGACTGTTAACTGATCCCCTCTAATTGAAGTAGATTTATTTCAGTATTGAGTGAGTAAAATACAAACACACTAAACTACAGCGTGTATACAATCAGGCGGGCAGGTTAACAAGAAGGCTGCATTTTGCCAATAAAGGCATTAACCTTATCCCTTCTCAAATGACCTATTACCAGTAGGTAAAGTGCTGGACCTATTTTAAGGTGAGAAATGAGAAATCAATTATATTTTATCAAAAAGCTTATTTTAAAATCATTATCAAACTAATTACCCTTTGCATGTCTAACACTGTGCTTATATATCAATTATAACTTATTACCGTTATTGCATATAAAGTAACAAAAAGGTCAAATTCCTTTGAATACAAGATGTTAAATATTGCAATACTTTAAAAAGTTCATAAAATAAATGTCATTCATTGTTATGAATTGTGGGCGGCATGGGGGCTTTGTGATTAGCACAAATCACAGTGCTGGGAATTCCCGGTTCGAATCACGATCTGGGTGGAGTTTCCATGTTCTTACCGTGTCCGTGTGGGTTTTCTCTGGGTTCCCTGGTTTTCTCCCACAATTAGATAAATTGTATGCTCTAAATTGCCCCATATAGTGAGTGGTTGTGTGAGTGAGAGTGTGCCCAGCAATAGAATGGCGCCTTGTCCTGGGTGTATCTGTCCAGCACTGGAGATGTTCTCCCTTGGATGGGCATGGAGAACCCCACCGCTACCCTAGTTGAGGAATAAGTGGAAGCTAATTGATGGATGGATGGATGTTATGAATTGTTTGGCTTGACACAGTGAGGAAGGCAAAAAAAAATCTCAAGGATTTCTGTTGGTATGACTTTTTTTTCACATCTAACTTTCATTTATATCTATCTATTCATTTAAAATGCAGCTGCTTTTCACTAAAAATAATTCTGAAGTTTTATTGTTTGCAGAATTAAACGCATTAAAACCTACTTTATATGAATCAGATCAACTCAAAATTCATTTACTGAACATCAGCATCAGCATAACGACCTAAATCCTATAGGAAACCTGCGCAACCTGAAGCGGAGAGTGCACAAAAGGATGCCCTTTTTTATCTCATTTGTAAGTCACTTTGGATAAAAGCGTCTGCAAAATGACTAAATGTAATGTAAATGTAATAGGACCCTGGACCATCTGGAGAAGTTCTATAAAAAGGAATGGTATGACTATAATGTATAACCTTGTAGGAAATCACCAGAAAGTGTTGCTTTATGACCAAATGTGGGCTTGTACTAAGTTATTTAATGAATGAGTGCCAATATTTGTGGCTTATGCAAAATTCTTTTAATATGAAATATTTATAGATTGATATGTACCTGTATGTGTATATGTACAAGAACATTTTCATTTATTCCATTATCTCATTTTGACCACTTAATCCTCTACTAGAAGTGTGGGAGCCATAAATGGGAAAATGTTTCGGGTGCTAGGCAGATACACCATGGACAGGGGGCCAGTTCATTCCAGTTTACTTATTCACTCACGCAGAAACACTCATTTTACAAGTCCAGTTTAAGGCAGCGAATTCACCTTAAATCCATGCTTTTGGGCTGTTGGAAAAAAAACGGAAATGCCCATGCGGATATGGGAAGAACGTGGAAATACATCCAGATCTGGAATCATACTGTAATCCCCAACGCTGAGAGGCTGACCTGTTAAACACTATGCCACCATGCGGCCCAATCATTTTTTTATTTAAAAAAATAATAACAATCAGTGCTTAGTGATGGATTGGTGCCCTGTCCTGGGTGTATCTGCCCAGCGCCCGAGAAGTTCTACCCTGGATGGGCGTGGGAACCCCCCCC
>JAOUQT010296892.1:0-16596 GCA_025769995.1 Xyliphius kryptos | reverse complement strand
ACCGAAAGAACTGAAAATGCGCAGGATTCTGTTTGTAGTCGTGTTGGGTCGGTTAATAAAAGCCAGTTCCGTGGGTACAACTCCTGTCTCCGGTCCTCATCATTCCTTACCGTGTTACACATGCTTTCCAGGTAAATTGTATGCTCTAAATTACTCCGTAGTGTGTGTATGGGTGAGTGAGTGTGTGCCCCTGCATGGGCATGGGGAACCCCACCGCGACCCTAGTAGAGGAATAAGTGGAAAATAGTGGCTGGATGGATGGATATTTCCTTCTGTGCTTGAAACATACGTAGTTTAGTACCTACAAATAGAAAAGGGTTCTAACTTCACTCTAAGAGCTAAGGTTTTTCCAATTGTAACATTCCCTGAGGTGTTAAAACAGCACAGACGGCCATCCTGACTCATCGCTGTTCTAATGCGTCTTCTATTCATACAGTAACCAGACTGATTCACTGACTGATTCACTGCTCCCACTGAATTCCATATATCGTGTGTTAAAGGCTGAGAAACATAACATCAAACCAAGTGTGTCCACACTTTTGTTGCCTGGGATCTACTTTTTTCACATGTAAACTGAAACGAATACAATGTACACCAAAATGAACTATCAAACCATCCGTACATACAATGACAAGTGGGAGCGAAAGGACAGGAAGGCGTAAATGAGAAAATCAAAAATCAAAACAGTAGAAGCAATAGGAGATAGCTAAAAAAACAGCACTTAGACTATGCATCCTATGGAGTACAGTTTGGGAACATAAAAAAAACACCTTTGCACACAAGCACAGATTAAACGTTAAACATAGACAGGCCATGGGGGTGATACGGGGTCAGGGTAAAATTTAGACAGGAATCCATAGGACAGATCTTTTTGGAGGAGTTTAGCTCAACACTGCCACTGAAGGTCAGTGTTGCTAGCATGGAAGCTAAAACAAATAAGACTCAGTCTTTTTGGCAGAGGTCAGCCATTTTGCCGCACAAAGCCCTCAGGTTTGTGGTCTCCATTCAAGATTCGTTCGCAAAGCCAATAGCTGCTTCAAGATGGATTCCAAGTTGCGATTAGTCACTAATTGCTAACAGCTCTGCCCAACCAGTCAATCACATAGGGTAGCTTTTGGAGACGATTTACAGCTCTTTTAATCTCACGATACACCAGGGCAGGTGGGGTAAAGAATGCGGCCGCCTTTCACAAGTGCACAGAAAGAAATGATTTTAAAGATTTAATGTTTAAAACTTTTACACATAGCATGATAATATTATTGGCAAACCAAGGCAATCCACTGAATAAAACACTATTATTCTGATGATTTGCACCGAATGCTGTCAGCCAGGTGGGAGGAGTTTCAATAGTAGCTGCTTATCCCAATTCTCAGGCAGACCTCCAAATGATTATCAGTTTGGGTGGACTGATATCTGGACTTCATTAGTTTCATGACTACTCTGATGCTGCCCGGCCGCTCAAAGAGGATGAGTCCCCCACTGAGCCTTGGTCCTACCAAGGTTTCTTCCTAAAAATAACATCATAACAGGGTGTTTTTTCTTGCTACTGTCACTTCGGCTTGCTCTTTGGGGGTTTAGGCTTTGGATTCTGTAAAGCTTCTATTAACACACACTGTTGTAAAAAGCACTATATAAATAAATTACTTGAACTTGAGGTGTGCTTTATTTACCCAGGTTTGGTGGAGACTAACTTCTGGGTTTCCTCAGCTATGCACTAAGGAGCTTGTGTGTACGCATACGTTTGTTTTACCGTGTGTTTCTCGTTCCAATTATCGCCCCTAGGTATTTGGTGCAACTGTTTTGCTCCAGCTCACGTGGAGGTTAGGCACGCTACCTGTTCCACTATACGCAAGCCGATGACGTAGCGCATTCCTGACCCAGTTCCCACGCTGAGGAATCTTTTGTTCCCAACGTGTGCTCTGACAGCGGGACATTGGAATGAGATCCTAATTCTCAAAGTTGATCTCCGGCGATCTCCAGCTTCTGTTCGTTTGACTGTTTTTGGAACTTGCATTTAAGTAGTTGCTTTAATAAGTCCACTGTCTGAACCTGTCGTATGTAATATTTCTGATGCAGGACTTTTATTATGATGGAGGTCTTTTACACTGCTAAGTAACAAGGTTACGAGGATACGTTATTGTCAATTCCACAGTACATCTTACAACATATAGAGAATCAAAATTACGCTCTCTCCATAGACGGAGTGAGAGCAAGCCGCTGCAGCTGTTATCTGCTCATTTCCTGCCGTTTCTCTCTCCAGCTCAGCCGTTATTTCCCACCATGGTCAACATGATGAAAGCCAGCAGCTTTACTCACAACAGAACAAAACTCTGTAAAAATGCAACCGCTAGCTAAAAACACATTTCAGTACACTGAACCGGGGGACCAGTTCAGCATCAGTACCAGTAACCGCACCAATACAACAATAGTACCAGGAACAACATCAGTACAGCAACAGTACCAGCATCAGGAACAGCACCAGTACCAGCACCAAAACCAGAATCAGCACCAGGAAGAGCACCATTACAATACCAGGCCCAAAACCAGCATTAGCTCATGCTACATCAGTTCCTTACCTTACAAAAATTTTCTAGAAAAACTAACAACAGACTCACTACAAACTCTTATAGAAAGCCTTTCAGCAGAGTGGTAGCTTTTACAGCTGCAAAGGGGCAACCATCTGAGACGGTGACGTTTTAAAAGCTGCTGTGGGTGAAATCTGTGGGTGTCTACATACTTATTTCTTGAATGTAAAGTAATTATAAATAAAAAAAAAAAAAACATCCACAAAAACAAAAAAAACTCTGTTTGGTCTGTGATCGGGCTTACCATTGGTCTTAACCAATGTCACCTCTGCAGGGTGATGAGTTCTAAATAAAGAACCATGTCTGAGGAATTAGAAATCTGACAGCCAGCTGCTTTATCTTAGAGAATAAAATGAATCATTTAAACCCCTTTAAATTAATTGGGCCAGTGTTATTCCCACGTATGTCAAAGGCACAAGGCAGATCAGCAGCAGGGAGACTCGGTTCTAATTTATTCCTGTGAGGAGGAACAGACACATTTCTACAAAGTCCACCATTAATTTATGACCAAATGGTTCTGCATTTGAAAGAGGTTCCTCAAAAAGCACCTTTGATTTGTGTTTAAAGGTCTAAAGAGTTAAAAGAGTTCAATAAAATATATCAGATTATACATTTTTAATACAGTTTTCAGCTGACCCTGTTAGAGGGAGTCAATTCAAAAAGAGTCGTTCATTGACTCCTGATCACAATATAAATCAAGATCAAACTCCCCCAAGTGTTCAGGGTCAGTTCAAAAACCTCATATTGAGTGTTGGATTAGGCCACAGAACCCCTCTATAACCCTTTTTTGAAGTTTAAACCGAATGAAATCCACATCTTACTGTAAACCTGAAGATGTCCTCTGAAGGTGGTTCCTCCGCGGGAGTTATCAGCCTTACATTCATAACTTCCTGCATCCTCCAACTGGATGTTGGGGATCTCCAGCATTGCCTGAGACTTACGCAGACGGGCCTTCTTCGGGATGTTTCCGTTAATTTTCCTCCACGTTATGGTCGGAACAGGACTGAGAGGTGGACACAGATACAGACTCAAGTGAGACAAGAACAAAGGGAACTAACAAAATATCACAGCACAGATTTTGTGAATTCCCCCCCCCCACCTCCTTGGTGAGATTCTGATGTTCTCATCCTCTGTACTGCTGTCAGGGGTGCAGCGGCTCATTTCGACACCGTTCCCGTTCCGTTGGTGAATTAAGTGTATGTGTGATGTGACCCGAGTGCAGGAGCAATGATAACCTGCTTTTATCAGACACCATCAGTTCTGTTCTACACCAGCAGCTCCGTCAGCGTTCCAACAATAGATATGTGACACCGTGCAAAAAACCCACTTACAATCAATCAAGTGAAAACGGTCGACTCCAGACTCGGATGTCCTCACATCACACACCAGATAGAGTTCTGCAGGACAGAACAGTCACTCAGGTCTGTCAGCCCAAATCTGTCTGCTTTAAGATAAACCTCACATGGAGACATTTAAATCTAGATCTGACTGACCTTCATATTTGACTCAAGGTGCAAATAAAGTGCTGATTCTAACAACTCAAACAATTTAGTGTTAAATAAGTGGATGTTTATGTCTTCGGATTCTGATCCTTTTTCAGTTCTTAATTTTATTCCGATTTGTTCCGATTCTGAGCCTCAGTTTGATCCCTGTGTAAATATTTTAGCTAATTATTTATAGATTGTAAGCATGTTGGTAAAAAGTGCAGTTAGTGCACAATGTTTTTTGTCTTGAGGTTTAAGGTGGAGGGTAGGGGGTCGGGAACTGTTGCCTGAATGTCCCATTAATGGCAGGTTAAAGGCAGGACACATAGGAGCCACGCTTTCATCTGTTAACACGGATGACAGACTCTTCCTGTGAGTGCTGTGTTTTTAAGGTCTCACATTGTTGCTGCTTCGGTCGTTGAAAGGGTTCAGCACTGAAGACGCCTCCAGCTACGTTTCCAAAGCAACCGGGACACTACTGATAATAAATGCCATGAGCTCTGAGCTGGTACAGAAAGTCCTGCTGTCTGTCTGATGCCATCTAACATACTGATTGATATAAAACAAGACTGAGTTCAATCTCAGGACACATAACTGTATACAGAATGACATGTCATACAGTCAGCTGATGGAGCAGTCATTAGAGGGACAACCAAACTCACCTAAAAACAAAGAAAAAAATGGAGGTTCAGACTCCACATGACTGAACCTGCTCCACCCACTGCAGACAACTGAACGTCTTTCTAAAACAGAAGCCTGGTAAACAGCCGCAACTCCCGACATCAGCCGAGATTACACGCTGTTTGTTTCAACACGAGAGCAAACAGATGCCTGATCCAAACAGTGATGGGACACAGTGACAATGGATTAGGATGCGAGATATGGAGTCGTGTGGATTTACACGAAACAGAATTTAGCATTGTAAATCAACTGAAGTTTGTATTTAGCAAATAATTGGAGATTCAGAAATGAAAACATCAGAAGTGTTCAGTTCAGAGGCACCCTGATGCTGAAGGAGCAAAAGTATCAGGACACTCCTTGTACACCCACAGTGTTTGGAACATCATGTTCTAAGGTGGTTTCCTCTTTTGTAGAATGCATTTAGGATTTTGAAAGCTCTGTTAATTCATCTGGAAGAACATGATGAGCTTCATTCTGATTCATTCCATGATTGAAATCAGGGCTCTGTCCCAGCCATGCCTTTGGACACTGGGGCTCAGTTATGCTGGTACAGAATTAGCCTTCCCCAAACTTTTCTTACTTTTAGAAGTTGGAAGCATGTCATTTTTCAAAACTGACTGTGCTCCGGATGAAATTAAATCAGGTCTTTGGATCAGACAAGACGATTAGCAACATAATTCAAACGTCCTTAAACAGACACGGACCGGCGCCAGTTACCCAAGTCCGCGAGGGAATCCAGAATGAATGCTGTTCCACAGCGTACTGTTTCCTGTCCCCTGCCCTGTACGTGCAGAGTGCTTTTCTGTCTCCTGGCAGTCGAATCGTGCTGACCAGCTCCATTTGTCATTGAAGGACCTTTGGCCAAACATGGACTTAATGGAGATTAAAAGCATTCGGCAAAAACTCAGTGAGCAAAGAGCACTTACACAGAAAAAAAAAAAGAAATAAAAGCTCACGCTTATTTCACACCATCCTTCTTCTGAATAAAACCCTTCTCTCCAAATACAAACACAACACAAAGTCACTCTCTGTTAACATGAGAACAGAGCCTAAATGAAATCATCATCATCCTCCATCTTCACCCCTTAAAGAAACAGACAGAGGGGTTTCATGAGACGAAACGGGTCATGAGTGTTCTGATGTATTCTGTACACTGGAGACTGAGGTGCTCTCTGGGAAAATTGTGCACCACCCGTTTAAATCACTATGTCACCTTGAGGAATGGAGAAATGGTGGGAGGAACGTGATGGAGGTGGAGAATGGACCAAGAGAATATTGCCATCAGCATCAGCTTACTTCCCAAGGGCAAAGCACTCCAGTCGCACCGTCGCTCCTCTTGCAGTTAGTACAGTCGGCAGGAAGTGAACCTCGATTTTCGGCTCGTATTCCCCCATTACACCTAAAAAGAAATGATCAAAAGTATTAGGACACCTACATATTAAAGCTACAGGAACATGTAAGTTCAGGTTTATTTAAAGATAATGGATTATCATCTCAATCCATTTAAGGCCCAGGTGGTACAAAAAAACCTCCCTGAGAATTTTTTTTTTTTATAAATAATGATTATAATGACAAATATAGTCAGAGTTTGTCCTTGTTGCAGTAACATTTCACTCCCCTAAGGCATTTTACGTTTACATGTTTTTGGAGCCTAGGAGACGTCCACCTTCCAGAGGAGCATTTTGATCATCAGAGTTTGACTTAAAATGTTCTTTTGGGTTAACAGATCCAAAACAAACTTTTATTATACAGTGAACAAAAAATATACAGTAGTGTGAAAAAGTGTTTGCCCCCTTCCTAATTTCCTGTTTCTTTTGCATGTTTGTCATACTTAAGTGTTTCTGAAAAGACCACACAAGTAAACACAACATGTAATTTGTAATGAAGGTGTTTTTTTACTATGGGAGAAAAAAGATCCAAACCTTTATGGCCCTGTGTGAAAAAGTGATTGCCCCCCCCCCTTGTTAAAACATACTATAACCGTGGTTTACTACACTTGAGTACATTGTCTCTAGCCACACCAAGGCCTGATTATTGCCACACCTGTTCTCAATCAAGACATCACTTAAATAGGACCTGCCTGACAAAGTGAAGTCCACCAAAAGATCCTTAAACTACACATCATGCGGAGATAAAAAAAAAATTCAACAATTAAGAAAGAAAGTCATTGAGATCTATCAGTCTGAAAGGGTTCTTAAGCCATTTCTAAAGATTTGGAAATCCAGCAAAGCAAGAGTGCAGCGATAACACATCCAAGAGGTCACAAAAGACCCCACAACAACGTCCGAAGAATATTAGGCCTTACTTGCCTCAGTTCATGCCAGGGAGTTCATGCCTCCACCATTAGAAAGAGACCGGGCAAAAATGTCCTGTATGGTTCCAAGAAGAAAAGCACTGCTGTGCAAAAAAAACATTAAAGCTTGTCCCAATTTTTCCAAAACACATCTTGATGTTCTCCAAGACTTTTGGGAAAACATTCTGTGGACCAATGAGACAAAAGTTGAACCCATTGGAAGGTGTGTGTGTCCCATTACATCTGGTGTAAAAGGAACACTGCATTTAAACAGTAAAATGGTCTGGCGCTGTTTTGCTGAGTCAGGACCTGGAGGACTTGCGGTGCTAAATGGAACTATGAATTCTGCCATCTACCACAAGATCCTTAAGAAGAACTTCCGACCATCTGTTTGTGACCTTAAGACAAACTTGTTTTGGATAATTATACTGCAGCAGAACCCACCAGCAAGTCCACCTCTGAATGGCTGAAGAAAAACAAAATAATGACTTTAGAGTGGCCTAGTCAAAGTCCTGACCTGAACCCCATTGAGATTCTGTGGTATGACCTTAAAATGGCCGTTTATGCTCGAAAATCCTCTAATGGAACTGAATTATTTGAAATTGATATAAAGCTGGATGTCATCAGCATAGAAATGAAAGTTCAACCCATTCTGACATATCAAATCACCAAGGGGCAGAAAGTAAATAATAAAGAGAAGTGGTCCTAACACTGAGCCCAGAGGAACGCCCTGGGCAACAGAAACAGAGTCTGATTTACAATTACCCAGACGTATAAACTGACGTCTATCTGATAACTAAGATGTAAACCAGGAGAGAACTGTACATGAAAAACCCTAAACTGTGAAAGTGGAACAGAATGGTTAACTGTCTCAAAGGCAGCGGGGCGATCAAGGAGTAAAAGAATAGAAGCACAGCATTATCAAAAGAAAGATCATTTAGTACATAAACGAGGGCAGTCTCGGTGTTGTGCACGGAAATCAGATGGACAGATAAACCTGTTTTCTTGTACAAGCGCTCAAGGCGCCCCCCAGTGGTTCCCAGAACACGAAGTTCAACAGTAAACCAGGGTGAGAAGAAGGCTGCAGTCGAGTACAACTCATAAACTACATTTCCCACTATGCACCACAGTCCAGCCCTTGTAGCCCCCGCAGTTTCAGTCAATAAACTTTATTTACAGTAAAACCATGTGGAACAGTAAGGTAGCTACTGATTCAGCTCCATTCTACATGCCACAGGTTGCAGTAAAACTCCCCGGTAGAACAAACACCACACGCAGCTCAACTCACCGGCTTTCTGCTCCGTCAGCATCCGGGACCTGTGAGGAAACACGTTCCACATAGAAACCAGGTTTTATTCATTTCCATGGACCATACCAAGTACTGCGTTAAGAGAGGGGGTGGTTTGAGAGACTGCACTGACATTCAAATCTTTTTAATTGTATGTAATAATTATAATGTTAGAACTGTTCTGCATTATGCTGTTGATCTGTTCTAATCTAGTTAGTGTGATATGTATTCCCGGTTAAAGCAGGTATTACTCGATTTTGTCCCCCCTGTTATAATGGCCCTGTCCAATTAGGGTTAGAATATTTAAGAGAGCTTTTTTAGTAGAGAGGGAGAACATTTGGTGTTGCAACAGCTTGCAGTAATGCTGTGTATTTTGATGATAAAGTTTGTATCGTATAATAAAAAAACAAAATCCTTTAAGTTTATGTTTATTCGGCTCAGCTGTAAATAAATGCTACCCATTATAAACTTTAAATCTACTGTTGCTTCACAAATAGCCCTGTCCTACATTTAGTAGACACTTTTATCCAAAGCGACTTACAGGTATCCCAACTTGGTTGGGGTCTAAACACAGGGTTGATACAGAACCCTGGAGCAATGAGGGTTAAGGATCTCGCTCAAGGACCCACATTGGTAACTTCAGTGGACCTGGGATTTGAACCCACAACTTTCTGATCGATAGTCCAACACCCTAACCACTGAGCAAATCCCTCACAAATTCCCCGTCCTGTACAAACAGTTCCTAAGTTTCTTTCCTGTCCCATCAGAACACTTGCCATGTTTCCTCCGTCCTGTTCGAATGGTTCCTGGGCTCCTCCTGTCCTGTCCAAATAATTCAGAAGTTTCTTCCTTTCCTGTCCAAAGAGTTCTTGAGTTTCTTCTGTCCTTTCCTGGGTTCCTGAGTGCCTCCCTGCCCTGTCTAAACGGTTCCTGCGTTCCTCCCGGTCCTGTCTAAACGGTTCCTGAGTTCCTCCCTGTCCTGTTTAAACAGTTCCTGAGTTTCCCCCTGTCCTGTCTAAACTGTTCCTGAGTTCCTCCCTGTCATGTCTTAACTGTTCCTGAGTTCCTCCCTGTCCTGTCTAAACTGTTCCTGAGTTCCTCCCTGTCCTGTCCAAATGGTTCCTGGGTTCTATTCTGTCCTGTTCAAACAGCGTACGACTTCCTCTTTGGCCTGTCTGAATAGTTCCTGAGTTCCTCCTTGTTTTGACTAAACGGTTTCTGCTTGTCCTGCCTAAACTTTTCCTGAGTTCTTCTCTGTCATATCTGAACGGTTCCCTAGTTCCTGCCTGTCCTGTCTAAATGGTTCCTGGGTTCCTCTCTGTCCTGTCTAAACAGTTCTTGAGTTCCACTCGATCCTGCCTAAACGTTCCTGCTTGTCCTGCCCAAACAGCTTTTGAGTTCCTGTCTGTAAAATGTTCCCAAGTTCCCCCCGTTGTATCTAAATGTTAACTTAGTTCCTGCCTGTCATATCTAAACAGTTCCTTAGTTCCTGCCTGTCCTGTCTAAATGGGTTCTGAGTTCCTCCCTGTTCTGCCTAAATAGTTCCTGAGTTCCTCCTTGTCCTGTCTAAATGGTTCCTGAGTTCCTCCTTGCACTGTCTAAATGGTTCCTGAGTTCCTCCCTGTCCTGTCTTAATAGTTCCTGAGTTCCTTCCTGTCCTGTCTAAACAGTTCCTGGGTTCCCCTCTGTCCTGTCTAAAAAGTTCCTGAGGTCATATCTGTCCTTTCATAATAACAAGGACCTGAACCACCAGCTGTGTGTGTGTGTGTGTGTGTGTGTGTGTGTGTGTGTGTGTGTGTGTGTGTGTTGTTGTAGTTCTGATGTATCATTATTTCTTTCTCAGGTTGAGGAATTGTTCTCTATCAGCTGAAAGTTGTTCAGTTCTATCTTCAGTTCTTAGTTCTGGTTCCTGCAGTCTGATAGAACTGGAACTGAGTTTAAATGACCTGGAGGATTCAGGAGTGAAGTTTCTCTGTTCTGCACTGAAACAACCAGAGTGTGAACTGACCATACTGAGGTAACACACACACACACACACACACACAGCAGTGTCGAGTCGTAGTCCAGAGTAAAGAGAGAGAGTTAGCGGTTAGTGGTTTAGTACAGAAACTAAACTCTAGAAGGTTCCTGGTCATTTAGATGATCATCATTTGAGGTGATTAGATGTTGAAAGCTGGCTGGTTGCTTCATCTCCTGGCTTTGATTTGGAACAATGAACCTCACTGAGGTGGAGGTGCCATGTGGGGCCAGTTGTTCTTTGTTCCTGGTGTGTTGTGCTGTTGTGTTCACATGTTTACGGGAAACACCAAAAATATGTAGTCAGTATGAATGGAATCATATGAAGCATTGTGTACATGGTTACAACGGCTCAGCACTAGGATTGTATAGACACCAAACATTAATGATACACAATTATTATTCATCACAAGTTTCTTATTTCTACAATAACACAAGGAATGTATACAATAATACATACACACACTACCGCTCAAAAGTTTAGGATCACCTGCACATTTCCCTCTTTTGAAAGAAAAACACTGTCATGCAATTCACCAACAATATTGTCCATTACACAATTAATGTAAGTGTATCAGATGATTACAGATTAAAGAATCAAATGTTTGTATTAAAGCCTGTTTTTGTTTAGAGGCTTATTTAGCAAATAGTTCTATTATCAGCAATTCTCAGTCCTCTGTCTAAATCTCCTGGTTTGGTCTCCAGTCCAAGTTAAGGATGTTATTGAACTGATTGGTTGTTAGGACACACTTGTACCTTTAAATAAATGCTACCCGTTATGAACTTTAAATCTACTGTTCCTGGGTCATTTCTCCACGACAACGCATCCTCTTCGTAACGTCAGCCAGAAATGTGAAGAAAAGAGTGTAAGAGAGAGAAAACAGTCTGATTTACAATTACTCAGATGTATAAACTGACATCTATCTGAGAAGTTTAGTTTGGACATACATTTTTATAAAAAGAGAATGCAGATATGTGTCTATATAATAATTATCAATTTTAATATTAAAAAAATAGTGTCATATGTAATGACACTTTTAACACTTTAATGACACTAGAATTAGTACCTTTTGTTTAAATAAGCTAAGCATTTGCCCCATTTTTTCCCATACTCCTCCATTCTTCCAAATTGCTTATAAGATAACTTTTCAAAAGCTGCCACTCTTGCCATCTCATCTTCCCAATCTTTAATTCATGGAACACCCTCATATTTCCATCTTCTGAGAAAAATCTGTCTACCCACCATAAGGCTAGTTTGTACCCACATTTTGATGGATTTGCTTCCCTCTGATAAACCTGAATCATCCCCCAAAATAAAAAGCCTAGGACAAAGAAAGATCTGACTTTCGGAAATTTTAGACACCGTGTCACATATTTTGGTCCAGAATTCTTTAACTTTTTCACAGGGAAATAAAACATGTAGCAAATTCCCTTCCTCTAATTTACATCTCCAACAATCTCGAGTGTCTTTCAACCCTAATTTCAATAATCTGGAGGGAGTCCAGTAGAAATGTTGTATAATTTTAAATTGAAGTCTTCTCATATTTCCAAATATCCTATCCCATTCTTCTTCTTGGAATATGTCATTTTAGTCTCTTTCCCATGTTTTTTAAGAGTCAGCAGTGCATTTTTACCCAGATTTCTAATCATCATAGAATAAAACATTGAAGTTTCATGACCTTTTCCATAGCATGTTAATACAACATTTAAAAAATCCCCAGCTTGCGGAGCTACTGGATCCGTTTTAAATACTTTAAAGAGTAAATGTCGAAGTTGTAAATATCTAAAAAACAGAGAATTTAAAATTCCAAAGTGTTATATCAGGTTTTCAAACAATTTTAACATGCCATTAACATGCCACTCTTTCCATTGGAATGGGAATTTACCAATACGTTATTTTGGATTCATCCAAATACTTGAGGAGATCTTTAAATATGGATCCGTATGAAACATTTGGGTAACCTTAATCCAGATTAGCTTTCGATGGCCAATTATTGGATGTGTCTTTGCTTCTTTGGTTAAACAGGTGGACAAATATTGCATAGGCAAAAATGGAGCCATGACGGCCTGTTCAATACCAAACCATGGAGGGGCCCCTCTCAGGAGGTAGTGCCCAATGAAGCAACTGTTTAAGATTAAAGGTATAATAATAATACAATATATTAGGAAGTCCCAACCCCCCTTTATTCACAGGACTTTGTAGTTTATTATGATGTATTAGAGGTCTTCTACCATCCCACAAAAATGTCTTTGTTAACCTGTCAAACCATTTAAAGTAGGACATTGGAATCTCCAGCGGGAGAGATTGGAGAAGGTAATTAAATTTTGGTACACAATTCATATTTATAACATTTACTTTATGTACTAATGACAATTTTAGAGCTGCCATCTATTGACATCACTTGATATACTCTGTGGTAATGGCTCAAAATGAACCCTGACTAAATCCTTTAACTGATGAGGGAATACAATACCTGGGTATTTAATCTCTTGCTTTGGCCATTTAAATGGACGAAAAATTGTGGAAGAGCAATACGCTGTTAATAAGAGTGCTTCTGACTTTGACCAGTTAACCCTGTATCCCTTGAAAAAGAATCAATAGTTTTTAGATAATTTAGGCATTGATCGCTCAGGTTCACACACCAGTAAAAGTATGTCCTCGGCATAAAGCATAATCTTGTGGACATTTCCTCCAATCACAACCCCTGGAAATTCAGTCTCATTTCTTATGGCTGCAGCTAGAGGCTCTATGACCAAACAAAACAACAATGGAGGGAGGGGGGATCCCTGTCTAGTACCTCTCCCAAGTTTAAAATATTCAGAGATGAGACCATTAGTTTGTACTGCCGCCTCTGGACAGTTATACAACATCTGTATCCACCTTATAAAGATCTTGCCAAACCCAAAAAGATCTAAAATTTTAAATTAATAGCCCCATTCAACCAGATCAAAGGCCTTTTCGGCATCCAAAGATATTGCAGCCACTGGGTATTGCACTTCAGTCAATGACCACATTATATTTATAAGGCGCCTTATATTATCTGTAGAGTTACGTCCTTTTATGAAACCCACCTGATCAGTATGAATAAGTAATAATATTAATAATAATAATAATATAATTTTATTTATAACCGCCTTTCAGTTCACCCAAGGACACTGTACAATAAAAATTATGGTCAAAAACAAAACACAAACAAACAAAACAGAGGACAACCGATAAGGTACATTATAACAGATTAAAACAGGGAACACAACAAGCTAGAATATAAAAGGAATAAAATAAATTAAGAACTTAATAAAGGGGGGTGTCACGTGACCACGTTGGAGATGGCTGCCTAAAACTCAGCTCCTCGCCTCACGCTACAAAATCTACTTT
This sequence comes from Xyliphius kryptos, assembly GCA_025769995.1. Taxonomy (NCBI): domain Eukaryota; kingdom Metazoa; phylum Chordata; class Actinopteri; order Siluriformes; family Aspredinidae; genus Xyliphius; species Xyliphius kryptos. The sequence goes on along the minus strand of JAOUQT010296892.1, from coordinate 2,873 downwards.
GATCACCTCCGGAAACAAACCAAACCAGCTAAAAACAATTACAAATAAGTTTCGGCAATGTCGGATCCGCAAACTGATAAAGATTTTCCTATATTTGCACCGACCCGTTCGCAGCGAGGGAAAAAGAAAGAGCCGCCTTCGCAGGATGAAGCCGGCAGGGCGGGAACAGATGGTAACCTCTCAGCTAGTTCTGAACTGATAATATCCGAAATTAAATCTCTCGGCCAGCGCTTGGACACAATCGACAGCCGTCTCAATGGTATTGGCACATCAGTCTCATCGGTAGAAAATGTGCTGACCGACCTCTCACAGCGCGTCCTACAGTCTGAGGTTAGGCTGGATGAGGCCGAAAAAAGAATTTCAGCGGCTGAGGATACGCTGGCAGCCAACACAGGCAACATCAGCTCATTTCAAAAGGCTGTATGCGATCTCCAGGCGAAAGTTGACGACCTCGAAAACAGAGGACGTCGGAAAAACCTTAAGATAGTTGGCCTACCTGAAAACGCTGAAGGCCCGATACCGCTAGTCAAGTTTCTACAGGAACGACTACCAACAATTGTGGGTGTCCCTACTGATTTTCACAGCTTGGAAATTAAAAGAGCTCACCGATCGCTTGCACCTGCTCCAGCTAACGGGGACCCGCCGAGGAGCGTCCTCGTCCGTTTTCTCCGCTTTACCGACAAAGCAGCGGTAAGAAAACGCGAAATAATGGTTATGAACAAACGTCTCCGTTTCCATGACGACCTCTCAGCTGAAGTGCTTCGGAGGCGGCGTGAGTTTGAATCGGTGGGAAAAGCTCTGAAGGAGCGCAACATGTATCGAGGCTTTGCATATCCGGCCCGACTGAGGTGTCTGTATCAATTCGCCTGTTTGAGGATCCGAGGTCGGTTAAAACTTTTCTCCAACATATTCGAGAGTAATAATGTGGATTGATCCGCGCTGAGGATTGGTCGGCTCAACTTTAGAACGGACCCGACCGCTGGTTTGTTCTCTCCTATTTTTTCTCGTTCTCGTTTCTGTTCAACTATTTTTCCTCATTTATTTTTCCTCGGACCTCAGTTGATTGACGGTTCATACGCAATTCGTCTAAACAATATGAAACTACCCGTGCTGTCCACGTGGAGGATCTGAGGGTAGTGTGGGGAGCGTCAGGTAAAATCTGCTGTCACTTTGATTATGAGCAGCCAGTGTGGGGAAACACTAGGCTTAGTTTGGATTCTGTTCAATCTAATCGGTGACCAGTTAAATGGCTATATGCCTCGTCAGTTGGGGACAAGGCTGGGGGAGGGGGGTGGGAAACGTTCTTTCTGTTTTTTGAATTTGCGTTATGTTTATTAATTGTATGTCTTACTCTGCTGCCCACTGTAACCTCAACCACTGTTGTTGTGTTTTATAACTGTCTTCATTACAACTTAATACATGACTAACGGTATACGAATTGCCACATGGAATATTAAGGGGATGGGAAATGTTATAAAAAGGAAAAAGGTCCTGACACACATGAAAAGACAGTGTGTATCTATAGGGTTGTTGCAGGAAACACATCTTTCTGATAAAGAGCACACCAAACTTATACGGGACTGGGTTGGTCAAATATACTTTTCCTCTTCTCACTCCAACTCTAGAGGTACAGCAATACTCATTAATAAAAAAATACCATTCATTTTGGAACATGAAGAGAAAGACCCTGAGGGTAGATTTATTTTAGTTACAGGCTTCGTCGAAGGCCAACATATTACAATACTTAACATTTATGCCCCAAATGTAGACACTCCTGACTTCATGTCACGGTCTATTTTACTTTTCAACAAACACTGTAGGGGAATAGGATTTTTGGCAGGGGATTTTAATTGTGTTATCAATGGTGCGAAAGATAAATCATCATCTGCCCTCCCATCCAACCTGAGATCCTCTAGGACCCCACAGAACATGAGTAGAGACTCTGGCCTGGTTGATGCATGGAGAGAATTGCACCCTCTGGAAAGGGATTTCACATTTTACTCCCATCCTCACAAATCCTACTCTAGGTTGGACTATTTTTTCATCCCAGCCAGATATTTTTACACCATTTCTTCATGCAATATAGGAACTATAACACTATCAGACCACAGCCCTGTATATCTGAATTGCAATTTGGGTCTGACTACGCCCCAATCTACCTACTGGAAACTTAATTCTTCCCTACTCCGGAACACAACATTTTGTAACGCTGTCCGGGAAAGCATACTTCAATATTGGCAGGATAACCAACACTCTCCGGTGTCCCCAGCTACAATTTGGGATGCAGCTAAAGCCACTATACGTGGTGCCATCATCAGTCAAACCTCCCTAATAAATAAGCAAAAACGGCTGATGGAGGGTCAGCTGGAGGCGGAACTACTACGAACAAGGAAATAAATTTGGTCGATTACTCGCACATCAGTTGAAAAAACAACAAAACGAGAGAACAATCAAAGCAATTAAATTAACAGATGGACAGATAACGTACGATCCACTGATCATCAATCAGACTTTTAAGGATTTTTACAAAAATGTATATTCTTCTAGATGCAACAGCACTAATAAGGAGATCAATGCGTTTCTGGACAAAATTTCCCTACCTGTTATTACTAGTGAGAGCAAAGCTACCCTTGATGCCCCTTTTACCCCTGTAGAAGTCTGGGGGGCAATTCAATCTATGACACTGGGCAAGGCTCCAGGTTTGGACGGGTTCCCATTGGAATTCTATCAAACTTTTTGGCCTGAACTATGCCCAATACTTATGCCTGTCCTAAACGATCTATATAATTATCTAAATTTGCTCCCTCATCTTATACATCCGGATCAGACAGGATTTGTCAAATCAAGGTATGGGTCGGATAATGTGAGGCGCG
>JAOUQT010296884.1:0-16599 GCA_025769995.1 Xyliphius kryptos | reverse complement strand
TACATAGTGACCTTGACATTTAGGAAATTGTGTGTTGTTCTCTAATTTTGATCTCCAGTGTATATATATATATATATATATCTTTGCAGATTTTTATAATTTTTTTGCTCTTTTTAATTTAAATAGATTTAAACTTTTTATATAGAGGCATTTGGGCAATTGGACTACCCAACAGTCTTGACTGTTTGTGTATTTTATGTTGTGTGAATGTACTTTTTTAATGTCTATCTTGTCTTTTTCTGCTTTTAGGTTTTATTTCTCTTGTAAAGCACAATTGTGGCCTGTGCCTAAGATAAGTGCTATATAGATAAAGCTTACTTACTTACTTAAGGCTTACTTATATGTTATTCCAGATGTTGAAACCTGTAAGGAGGGGTGGACTAAGTTTCAGGGGAACTGTTACTTGCATTTGGTGGGGAAAAAAACGTGGGAGAACGCTGAACATCATTGTAGAAGCCTAGGAGCTCACCTGGTCAGCATTACCAACCAAGAAGAGCAAGCATTTGTTAACTGTAAGTAAAATCGAAAAACGAAAAATCATAATGTGGTGTCTTGGTAATGTATGTAACCACATTGTGTGTTTTTTGACAGCATATTCACAGGATTATCAATGGATTGGATTAAATGATAAGACTTTAGAGAATGACTTCCAATGGTCAGATGGAACCCCTATGGTGAGTACCTTTATTACATCACATTGTTCATCCTTGATCATATTAAATCAGTTATTATTATTATTATTATTATTATTATTATTATGTTTACATATAATACCTGACTCTTATCAAACCCTCTTAGCAATATGAGAACTGGAGACCCAATCAACCAGATAATTATTTCCAATCTGATGAGGACTGTGTTGTAATGATCTTTCATTCAAATGGTCAGTGGAATGATGTACCATGTAACTACCATCTACCATTCACCTGCAAAACTGGTCCAGGTAAGGCACTGACACCCCTGTTAAATTTTTGTAAATGTATTTTGAAGATTTTGCTTCTGCATTTCACTAATATGGATGTAACTTGCTCATCAGTTACATGTGGGCAGCCTCCAGAGGTGAAAAATGCCAAAATGTTTGGAAATAAAAAACAGCGCTATCAGGTCAACTCTATAATTAGATATCAGTGCAACAGTGGATTCAGACAGCGCCATCCACCTGTAGTCCGCTGCATGGGAGATGGAAACTGGGAAAAGCCATTGGTGGAATGCAAAGCCTGTAAGTCATTCCACCACCATGATGATACCAACATTTCTGTGTTCATGGGTTTTAAATAAGCTGCTCATAAAAATATAACTCCACAATACATTTACATGGAAAGGATATTATTTTTAAACAATGCATGCAATAATAATGCCACATTTCCTCATGCATCGTAAGCATGAGTTTGAGTATATTAACCTCCCAATTAGGCTTAACTAATACCTCTGAACTCAAGCTTAACTGAAACCTTTTTGAAACCAATAGTTGTCTGCAAATGTCATTTGTAATGATTACTAATAAACTTTTGCACATGGGTTGGATAACTTTGACTTGGAGACTTAATTTTGTTAACATGCCTCCATGTATTTATTTAACATATTCCTCTTTTATCCCTTTATCAGATATCAGCAGAAGATTATCCACGAGATCCACAAAACGTCGATCTGCCAGGAGAACGTCATTGGGAAAGCACGAGTCATGAAGAGCTAGTTAAGAGAATAATTTAAACATCTTAATCGCATTTTGTTGGCGGCCTTAAATCAAACATAGATTATGTTTTACAGTGTTATTTTTAGGATCAGTTTCCCCTCCTGTATATAGTGTCACTCCTAACTTTATTTATGATCAAGTTTTTTCCCCAAGTTTATAGAATTGAATACTCCGCACCTCAACACTATAGAGTAATCTGCACAGGTGTGTCCCAATTTTCCTGCCTTTTACAAAAGCTTTAATATATCAGGTGGAGTTGATAAAACTATTCAGAGGAGGATCTTTAGTCCAGAATGTCTGGAATTTGGAGAATAAATGAAACACTTAAAAAGAACTTAAGTTTTTCTTCCAAGAGTGACACTGGAAATAGTTCTCATTTATTTTGCCCTTTTGGATACAATTACGGTCAGTTCGCAATTTCTACAACAGGAAAATCATAGCACTTACTGCATATACCATCATACGTGAAAGATACAGCTATGTGAAGTATTACTTTCAGATGGAGTCTATGAGAAATAGAAGTTAAATCTAGAAATATTAATAGCCATATGTGAGAGGAAGTTTACAAAGGACTTATTTATTTTTACCTGACCACATAAAAAAATAAGGGAAAAAAAGTGATTTACTGATGTCATGACAAATCATGTGCTAAGTGGCAATTTCATTTCATTTCTTTGAATTTTTAAGGTAAACAAATGCCACAGAAACAGTGCTAGACAGTCAGATTCTTAAAAAAAAGTGTTTATCAATATAAATTATTTGTACTGTTTATCTCCATGTTTTATAGTTGTACTCCTAGCTGTGCAGGGCACAGTGCTTTAGTACCAGCATGACACATGGCTGAACTTTCCTACTGTTATTCTCAATTCTCAGAGGTCCACAGAGATGTTCTTTCTCTTTAATTGTTTTGCCTTTATAATTAATGTCTTGCTTGTGACAAACTGCTTCTGGGACTTTTCAATCACTACCACCATCACTACGAGGCTGTGCCTCTCCTTCTTTACACCGGGGGAACTTTTTTTTCGACTGTAATATATTTTTCAGAATAATTGAACTGATAAATGTGATACATAAAATAGAGGAGATGCTCTTAACTCATGAAAAATGAGGAAACGGACACACTTACACATGATGCTAATGAGCCATTTACAATACAGTGCAACATTTATATCTGAGTGAGGTCACACCTTTTTTTTGGAAACCAAGAAAAGACACAGAGGCATTGAAGTTGACCTTAAACGTTTTAAGAATTTCTGCATACATTGGTGATTTACAACTAAGAATTTTAACTCACTTGGATAAACCTTTAAGATATTGGAGTTCATTTTTGGTGCATTCCAAGAAAAAAAACATGAGAAATTGCCAAATAAACTATTCCATGGATCACTTTTAAAGAAATGTTTTAATTTATTGTTTTTCTTTAGAAAAAAAAGGTTGCAAAACTGCAGTCGAGTGCAACATGTCTGATTTTAGGAAAACCCATACACAATTCACAGGTAATGGAAAATCTTTTCATCTTGTTCAGTTTAGTCAATGTTTCTGGGGTGGGTGTAAAGTAAACGTGTTCTTTGACTTACAAGGTCTGCAAAATTGCAGGAGTTACTGTGTGCTTTGCGGGGTGGAGTGTAGCCTGGCCATTGAATGGGCTCTTTTAGGCCTCCTCTAAGGCCCTTTCTCCTCTCTTACCTAGAGCTCCTCTATGCTCACGGATTTGGTGAGCACCCTAGAGTCCTCTAGTGGTCAAAAAAGCTATGTTTTAGGGCTTGGGAAAAAAATCTTAGCAGCCTAAGGAAATAAATACTTAGGTGTCTTCGGACTGTAAAGCTATATATGTAAATAAAATAGAAAAACCAACTGATCCCAGATCAGTATTGGGTACAGGATCCTAAGAGGGTCATCAATCTTAAAACAATTAGTTGACGTTTTGTATGAGGTCTTAAAACCAGTTTTATCATAACACCACATATAGACTGTTAGATTTTGTATAAAAAGAAGAACATTTTAATTATGTGCAATTAATAAAGCCATCACCGTTTTGTGTATGTGTACATATAACAGGAGGTATTTAAACATATTTGTTCAACTGCCTTTTTTAAAATAGGTTTTAGAACAAAATCAGTACAGTCTCTCCAAACGTGTATCTCATATATAAAGCTACAATTTTAAACTTGAATAGCAAGAAAAAAAAAAACATAACTGGCAAAACAAGAAAAAAAGATAAACAATGATTTCAATTTGTAATGCTGCTGTTAGTTGTAATGACCAACGACATAATTCACATAATTCTGCTTTCCCTTATTGAGACATATTCCCCTATTTCTCATTATCATCCAAGGTGCATAATTGTGTTAATGTGTTGGTTATGTCCAGTGTGTTCCTTTGCTTTCACTCAATGTGAATTTGGGACATTGGGATAGAAAAATAAAATCCAATTTGACCCTAATCAGGATAAGTAAGTTAGATAATAAATAAATGAATATCTTTACAGGACCACAGTTGGCAGTAAAATATTTATAGCAAATTAATGATAATAAGAAAAATGTAAGTAAAATGTCAGGTACAAACTATTATAAAATATATATTTCGGTCTCCACTCCTCAGCAAAAAAATTTTTTTGCAATGTAAAGTTTAGTGGGAATTGGATCCCTGATGGTGAACATGAAGGTTTGGCTTGCAATCAACGCTTCAATTCATCTACAGCTCATTCATTGGGGTTGAGGTCAGGGCTCCCTGCCAGCCACCGAATTTAACTTAAAGCATTTCTTTATGGACCTCACTATACTGTAAGTACTGTAACACAGTTATGCACAGTCATCCCAAAACCGAATGGAGCCTTTCCCAAACTTCATACTGACTGTAAGGTAAACTTTTTATCTGAACAGTAGCATTGATGATGCTGTTTACTGAAACCTTATTCATTGGTTACGGATCAGTATCTATTGATTTTAGTCATAATCATTATAATAAACCATGTGTGTTTCTTGCCAGGAAATGTCTATCATATTTTTTGGGTGTTTCCTGGTCTGCAAATGTATGTAGCAGGTTATTTTGTTGAATATTTTCCAACAACCTACAATTTCAACTCGGTTCTGGTACAGCCAATTAAGCAAATAACAAGATCTATCTGTATGGTGGTCAAAATTGTCTATGGTACCAATAATAACAGTTGTAAATAGAAATAAACTAAATGTATAATACAAAAAAAACAAACTTTTTCTTAAAAGACTTTATAAATGAAGGCAGCATATTTGCCTCTCAGCATTGGGGATCCAGTTCCAATTCCCGATCTGGGTGGAGTTCCATGTTCTCCCCTTGTCCATGCAGGTTTTCTCCGGGTTCTCCGGTTTCCTCCCACAGTCCAAAATCATAGATTTAAGGTAAATTGGTTGCCTCAAATTGCCCCTATCTATATACACAGTGTTTGTATGTGTATCTGTGTGAGTAAGTGTGTGCCCAGTTATGAGTTGCCCAGCGCCCGAATCGTTCTCCACTGGATGGGAATGGGGAACCTCTTGTGACCCTAGTCCATATTATAGGATTAAGCTAAGCTAAAGCTAAAGGAAAAAAGGTGGAATCTTAAACTGATGTAAACATTTTTCAGTAATGTTTATATTTGTAAAAAATTAACAAATTTGATTATTGATGCCTGTGACAGTTACAAAAGTTAAGACAAAGGTAAGTTTAGCACTGGATAATTTCACCTTATATGTAAATTAAACTTCTTAATCTTTGGGCGTTGTTTTTACTAATTTGTTGGAGATTTGGAAGTGAACTATGTGCCCAGTCTTGCTGTATACAAAGGATTCGGATAGCTGAATAATCTGTAGTCACTGTTATCTTTTTCTACTCTTCATGCCCCATTATACATTTACAATAGAAGACAGATGTGGGTTGCAGGCAGGCCAGTTAAGCACACGCAATCTGTGACTCTTAAGATACACTGATATAGCTTGTGTAAAATGAAGCCTGGCATTGTCCTGCTAAAAAAAGAAATGCAGACAGTAGTGCATGATTGTAGACCTCTTAAAAATACCAATTTAAACCACTGCATTAATGGTACTGATGAACCCCTTTGGCCTCCTCTATTAAAACAGTTTTAGGTTGCAGGTTTAGTCAAAGTCCTAAGGTTATGAGACTTTGTTCATCATGGTAGGGCTTGATAATTACAAACAACATTTTTTAGCATTGTGAAATAATTCTTTGCAGTTTTACACTAGAAAATATTGTCAGTTATGCATACTTTTTATATTTTTATGCCTGCAAAACAAATTAACCACATATAATATGCAAATATAAAAATAATTATGGTATAAACAAGTATAAAACTTATCAAATTTTCACATATAAAAAAGTGTGATTATATTGCAGGTAAATTTTTTTTTTTTTTAATAAAGTGTTATTTCTTTTTTTGTTCTTAATTTCCTGTTTTATTAAAACTTAGCATTTTTAATTCAAACCTAATTATCTAACCCTGGTTTATTTTGGTAGAACCCAAATTATACATGAAGCTTCCATCTCTCAGCTCATCCATGCTCTGTCAAGAGTCCAAACATAAATGTCTATGGATTAAAAAGGTCTGTTCGATTCCATTTAAAGGTTTCAGTTGAATTTTACCTTGACTTATAGCAGTACACGCCATGTTTCTGCTGTGGGGAGGGGAACCCAAAATTACGGACTCCAGGCTCCTGAGACCCACAGTTAGGTCGAGGCTCAGTAATTGGGTAGCGCAGACTCCCATCTGCCAACCAACCTGCATCACAACGATCCAGCCCTTGGAATTTCCATGCAGCAAAAATCTGCCCAACCTTAGCAATTTGGGAACCCTTATCTTTACACGCCCGGACTGCCTGGCTAAAATTAAGCTTCTGAGGATGCTGCAGGAAGTAGACTTTCCCTGTGAAGGAAGAAACAGAGATCAAGCGCCATTTTATTTGTGATTGTATTCTTGTGTTGTTTAAAATTCTTTATTAATGAGTTTATAAATAATTTCAGTTCCACTTACCAGTGAGCGCGGAGGTGAAACAGAACACGTCATAGCGGTTTTTGTGTTTGTGTCTGGCTCCATAACTCCGTACCCCTGGCGACATATCGTTGCCTCCACAGGGTTTCCGGGGTTGAATGATGGGGTACTGCACTGTCCCATCTGCCAGCCATCCAGCATTACACCAATCCATGCCTTTTTGCCAGGCGGTGTAGAGTTGATTAAATGTGGCAACTGCCGCATCCTGATCTTCACAGGCTTTCTGTGCTTCTCTAAAGGACAGGCGGTAGCGGCCATGCTGAGGCTGATAGGGAAACAGCACACCTGAAAAACACAGCCTGGGTCACTACAGCATTGTAGTAAGAAGTTGCCGAAACCTCACCACACAGTAGAATAAATGGTAACACTTATAAATTTGGTATTCATAATCCATTTTTAACACATTTATAAAGCTTCATAACATCGGAATCAGAAGACATTATTGATTTCCGGGGGAAGTTGCTGATGTTAAAGTGGAACTGTTTGCCAAGTTATAATATACAAAAATAAGAAGAAGAATAAAAAGCAACAACAATAAGAGCTTTATTAAGCAAAAAAAAGATGCAACATACTAAAATATTTAAAAAATGTTCTTACGTATTTAAATACAACCATTCAAAAGTAATGGTGCAGTGGTGACATACAGTATATTGCATGAGTTAACCATTTAATGTTTTATTGCACATAGTTTGTACTGCATGACTAAACTATATAATTTGGTATTTCACATATTAATTATAATATTACACATGAAGAGATTTTTATTCATAATGCTTCATAATATTTGTAAATTTTAATGTACATAGATGTTGATAATTAGAGTCATAAAGCATTTTAACAAAATCACAATTAAGCTTTAAAATACAAAGTGATACAATGCATTATAATAAAAGCTTTGTCTTCTTAGAAATACTTAGACATTCTCACTATAAACAAAATAATTTGACTTTACTTAGTCTTTAATTCATTAATAAAATTCTTTAAAGCATTTATAATTCCTTATTAGTTTTTATACTAAAATTAATCTAAAATTAATGTAATATTTAAAGAAATAATTAACGACAACAATTTACCTAATACCTAATCCCAGGTTCACTTAAGTTACCAATGTGGGTCCTTGAGCAAGACCCATAATCCTCATTGCTCCAGGAGGGCTGTATCAGCCCTGTGTTCTGACATATGTAAGTCCCTTTGGATAAAAGCATCTGCTAAATGACCACGTTTAATGTTATGTAAACGCAATGCCTGTAAAGAAGGCTTATAAGCTTTCATAAACAGTTATAAGCACTTATAAAGTCATTTTTAGGGAAGGATATAGTTTAACACAATATTTATAAAGCTTAATGATACTACAATATGTCGCTACAATAAGTTAATAAAGGGTTAAAACATACATTTATAATGCGTTATGTCACTATGTGGTAATAAACACCTACAAACATTAACAAAGGTTTATGAAAAGTGGAATGCTTTATGAAGCTTTATGTATGTGTTAAGAAACTATAACACATTAGGGATTTATATAAAGTGTTACTGAATTAATTTTAGGGCATTGATCAGAGAAAAATACAAAAGGATTGTGTGGGCGCACCTGTAAGTCCTAGATTCAGTGTTGTACTTTCATCCTCCAGTCCATCTATGACCTCACAACGATACTGGCCACTGTCATTCACACTTACATTAGTGATAATCAGTGAAATGTCTCCTGGGTATTTCTGCTGAAGGTACACTCTGTCTTTAAAATCTCTAAAGCTGCGTTGGCGGTGACCAGTAGAGATTAGGACATCTGACTCATGGACCCCATTGACAGGCACCCAGGACCACTTCACCCTCACTCTACGAGGGCTAGCTATTGAAGGCTCGTACCAGAAATAGCAAGGTAGGGTGATATTACTCCCCCTTACAGCAAACACTGGCTCAGACTGACTCTTGACTTTTAGCTTTACACCACTGAAATAGACTTTCAGAGAACAAGACACATTAGAAATAGGCATCGTAAGTACTATTATCATATAATCATGAAATTGAATTTATGAGCATACTTTCTCCATTGCCATGGCCATTTAAGATTTCATGGTAGATGAAGTTGTTGGACACCAATGTATGTGCTCGGCATGAGTGGAGCACTTGCAGCATGAAGACCAGTAGAGTGTGCAATTTTTCCATTTGGTTCAAGGCTTCTCACAAATAAACCTGCTGGACAATAGTGACAAATTGAGAGAATCGTAAACAACAATAGAAAACAAAAATAGAAATGAAAATTATGTGTAACATGCAAAAGAGAATTAAAAATAAAACAAAAACAAAAAACACATTAAAAGTAAATCAAATAATAAAATATAAAGAAGCAGTAAAATTCAAATAAAAAGATTGTAAAATAAAATTTTATTAAACATAATCAAAAATAATAGGTCGGCAGCGCTGGGCATCCAGATTCAAATCCCTGGTGCAGTTTACATGTTTTCTCTGTGTCCGCATGGGTTTCCTCCGGGTTCTCCGGTTTCCTCCCACAGTCCAAAAACATGATTTTAAGATCAATTAAATGCTTTAAATTGCCTCAATACTCTGTGTGTTTGCCCAGCAATAGGTTGGCACTCTATCCTGGGTTTATCTGATAATGAATGAAGGAATAAATGAAACAAAAATAAAGTAGAGATTTTTCTTTTTAATAACGTGAACAAATACATAATCCAAGACAAATTTTTTAAACATTACAAAAGTAATAAAATTACGTTATAAAAGTAATAATAGAAAGATTTTTTTTTAAAATAATTGGGAGAAAATTAACCATGAATTAGATAATATAAGTAAAACAAAAATAAAAAAATGAGGTTTACATGTATAATAACATGCTTTTATGTTTAATTAAAATATAAATTTTATTAAAGCTTCAGTAGTTAAAGTTAATTCAATATAACTTCTTCATCATGAAAACATTAAGCATTAAGTAATTCTAATAACGTTCTGAGATTTACTCACTGTAATCAGAAATGTTTCTCTGAAGTCCTGATGCCAAAGTGCTCCGAATTAACAAAGCTAAGAAGAAGCTGAGGGTCAGGACAGACGGAGAAAGAAAAGAGGGAGGATCTTATAGTTTAACATATTTAAAATGTGTTGAGAAGCAAATGTAAACCTTTTATAAAAAGGATTTAAAATTCTTCTTCTATTTAATTATGATGAATTAAATGCAATGTTTAAGAGCTTTTTTTATACAAAGCTTTCAGAATTTAAGAAATATGGCAAAAGACTTGGTATTTTATATAGTATTTAAAAGACAACTTATATATTGTAATAATGGTCTCAGTAATAATGAGATACCATAAATTCAGTGTTTTTTCTACTTCTTTAGATATGTAGTGAAATCCATAACAGTTAAAGACATGTTAAAGGAAACTGGATGGTAATTTTTTTTCTTTTACATACTTCTGAAACTTTGGTCCATTTGGAATTTATTACTTCTGACAATGTTTTGCTCTATTTGTACCTGAGTTCATTGTTAAGGTCCATTTATCTGTACTGTTTAAACCATAACAAATGAGTCCACCAGGAACCAGATGTCATACAGTACTTAAAGAAAAAAGACATCTTGCTTGACAGGGTGTTTTGACTTCTTGTGGACTGGTCTAATAATAGAGTAAAGCTCTGCCTTAAAGGTAATGATAGTTTTGGAGGATGAGCTTATACTAAAGCACCCTATGACATCACAAAATCTCTGCATAAAACATGGTAAAATAACAGCAAAGTTTTAAAAGATGAATCTTACCTGTAACTTCGTTTATCAATACAGAACTGAATAATTGTAATCCTAATCTCAGAGGAATCAATAAGATAATGTGTCCCAACCAGCACCAACCAGCTCAAACAGCAAAACACCTGGGTAGATACCAATCTGAGCCTTCAGAGGAAAAAGGGGTAGGGTCTGTGTGTGATTCGTCAGCTGTCTGTTTCACAGTGCTTCTTGATTCTCTTGTCTCCCCTCACATACTGGGGGCCATTATGTGGGCTTGGAGGATGGTGTGTGTAAACTGATGAGATCAGATGAAAGGCTTTGCTTCGGGCTAGGAATGCTGATCGAGTGCAGGGAGCTGAGGAGGAGCCTGTAATTTGTGTAATAAACCATAGGAAGACTGAGCTGTGAATGTGACTATAAAGCACTGCAGGCTGTATTATGACACTTTTTAAAACATTGTGAACAAAGTCCTAATATTTTGAAATTATTCTTTTTGTGTACCACATCTAAACACTTTCATTATTGAATTTTATACAATGAATGAATTCTTGTAAAACAATTTGTCAAAAGTTTATAAAATTAGAAATGTTTTACAAACCTGTATCCAGACCTGCCCACATCCACTTAACAAAGATCAATTTGAAAAATATTGTGAGATCCCATCATAGATTGGAAACTACTGCAATATCAAAGACACGCACACACATGTATATACCTTATATTTATATACAGTATACTGTATATGTATGTACAGTACAGGCCAAAGGTTTGGACACACCTTCTCATTCAATGCGTTTTTTGTTTTTTTTCCGACTTTTTACATTGTAGATTCTCACTGAAGGCATCAAAACTATAAATGAACATTTGTGGAGTTATGTACTTAACCAAAAAGGTGAAATAACTCAAAAATGTTTTATATTCTAGAGTCTTTAAAATAGCCGCCTTTTGCTCTGATTACTGCTTTGCACACTCTTGGCACCCCAATGAGCTTCAAGAGGTAGTCACCTGAAATTGTTTTCAGGTTTGCCTATAAGGGTTAACTAGTATAATCAATTAGAATGCCAACATTTTATATTGAACTAGAATATAAAACATGTTTTCAGTTATTTCACCTCCATGTGTTCATTGCCTTCGGTGAGAATCTCGTGAAAATCGTCATGAAAATACAGAAAACGCATTGAATGAGAAGGTGCGTCCAATCTTTTGGCTTGTACTCTATATGCACATGTATATGGTATATCTTATACTTTACAGCTAGTATTTCATTCATATATCAATACTGTGCCCTAAAAGTGTGTTAAACAAATTTTCCAGGCTAGAAACAGAACTGAAATTATTTTAATTGTCATGTTTCAATTAAAGAACAAAAATGTATTAACAAAAAACAATTAAAACAAATTTTTAACCTATTTATTAGTTGTGCCTTTTAAGGGAGTACAGTATATGATACAAAAGGTAATAAAAACATGTCATTGAATCACTATCTGAATGCATTTTTTTTAATTTGTCAATAAATACAAAAGAAAAATAATTAAATTACAAATAAAAATTAGGAATCATGCTAGTTTACAGACATCAATGTAAGTTGTGATAATATGCAATCTAGCAACTGGTTAATCTGATATTTTTCATTTGGAGATTATTGCACAATCCCTGACCAAATTAGGTCATTTTAAAAACAGTTACAAGTGTCGAAACCTATAAAGTTCAGTTGTACAAGCACAAAAAAAAGACATGAAACAATATGATTAGCAGAAAGGAAATATGGGAGGCAGTGTACAAAATAACATAAAAAATGTTAGGGCAGAAGAATTCACCAAAAGATTCATCAGTAACTGTACCCATACTGGAGGTGGGACATTCAGGTAGATGTGGGAATTTCGGTGAATGTCAGACTCAGAAACTTTGAGTAAACATCTAGTAAACCAAAGAGAAGCACATTTACTTTTTCTTTCATTTATTCTAAACACAAAGGTCGGTGGGAACGAGCAAGCCGAATCCTTACACTTTCTAAGCATCACATCCCAGGAGTTCCATTCTCAGAGTTATGCGTTCGTGCCATTCCCAGGGAAGGAAACGTACAAACTGGGCTAAGAAGGGTGGCTCAAACAAGTTTTTCTTGTGTGTATTGTTGTCAATGTTGCCTTGGAAAAGCTGAAAAAGAATAAAAACTTTCTATTAGTTAGGTCTATGTTCCATGGTGGATTTTTTAAGGTTCTGCAATCATAGCTTTGAAGATAAACACGGGCGCTTAATTGAACAATGGAAAACAGCAATTTCAACATACGTTTAACAGACTTTCCAGCGTCCCATAGTAAGATGGATTTTTTTTTATAGGCATTTCCTAAGAACTTTAAAGTTAACAAAGACCACAATCCTACTACATCCCTATAAACCTCTCACCCTCGGAGAGAAGTGTGTCAGTCTGTGCAAAATAGGCAGAGACATGGGTGCAACTGCTATAATTCTCAAAGACTTTTATAAACATGACATAGATTTGTAACTTAACCATCAGCAAAGTCCAGATTTCAGACTGAAATACTACACTGGTGTTTTAATTGCAATACATTAATTGGAAAACACTGTAAGGAACATATTTTATATTTATTGTTGTATATATACAGCTGAAAAAAACAAATACATTCACTTACCTTATCAGTTCGGGTGATAGCATCTTTCAAGATGCTCCATGACTGACCATCATTACTGTATGCAATCTTAAAGGCAGACACAAACTGCACAATGCCAAAGTCTTTAGCTCCTTGAGTGATGATGCCTGTGATCCGTTTAGGCTTCTCCAAATCCACCTAATCACAGAATTTAAAAGATTGTAAAGTATGGCATTCAAACGTGTTTGTCGAGCAACATTCCAACTCACAATAATAATCATACAACCAAAATATTAAATAAATTATGAAGAACTTTTGTAAAAGGTTCATTAACCCTGAAACATATTTAGTTTTTCTGTTTTCTAAGTGAAAATCCATTGCGATATAAAATAATCTACATTTTAACTAAATTTATATTAG
Source organism: Xyliphius kryptos (assembly GCA_025769995.1). Classification (NCBI taxonomy): domain Eukaryota; kingdom Metazoa; phylum Chordata; class Actinopteri; order Siluriformes; family Aspredinidae; genus Xyliphius; species Xyliphius kryptos. The sequence continues at coordinate 3,127 of JAOUQT010296884.1, read as the reverse complement.
AAAAAAAAAAAAAAAACACTTTACCTAAATCTGGTATTCATAATGCATTATAAACACATTTATAAAGCTTTATAAAGTATTCATAATGCTTTATAATACTTGTTATAAACCTTAATGTCCATAGATGTGCATAACCACACTCATTATGTTTTATTACAACATGTCATAAGGCTTTATAACACAATGTCACATAATGCATAATAAAAGATATATTTTAACTGTTCATCAACTTAAACACCCAAAGGATTAAAGGTTTAAATACGTTCATATTATAATGCATTATGTCACTTTGTGTTATAAAGCATTATGTCAAACTATTATAACAATTTATGACTATAATTATAAACATCTATGCACATCAACAAAGGCTTATGACAAATGTTATGAAGCGTTATGAATACTTTATAAAGCTTTATGAATACGGGAGTCATAGAAAGTGTTACCTAATCAAAATCTAACAAAAAAAAAATACTAAAATAATAGCAAATCTTATTTTTTACATTTTTTACATTTTTATAAGACTGTTTCTAAAGTTCTGCAGAATTAAAAAACTATTTACTATGAATGAAGTGTTGACTTAAAAACACTTTAAAATTAGTGAATACATGCAAGTTAAGCAGTGGTATTCAAACTTTTGCTTAAGACGAACGTTTTTCTCATCACTTTTACTTTCTGCTCTTTGGGGTTCAGGCTTAGAAACCTTTAAAGCTACTTTAAAGCACTTTTGTAAAAAGCACTATACAAATAAACTTGAATTTATACATATACTGTACACATATATTTTTTAAGTACTTGCAATATTAATAGCAACAAAATGTATAAACTTTGTATAAACCTCTTGGCAGCTGGCTCCATTTTGTCAACCTCTATGTTTCAGACACATTTAAATGTCTGACCAGCTGTTTTAAACAAAAATATTAGAACTACCTTCTTATTATAATTACACACAGATAAGCATAACATTAGGATTTAGTGACTAACGCGTCACCTGCAGCCACTCAGAGCGATTGTTGTTTGCAGGAGACCAAGCATTGGTTTTGCCCAGCCTGTCCAGTCGGGCATAGTGTGGCAGCCATGTAAGTGTATCTATGCCCCAGGTTCGGAAAGTACTGGAAGCTGAAAGCTGGTGGTCTGTTATCAGATGAGACTTCATACCCAGAGTCTCGAAGCAGCCAACTGTGCTGGAATGAACTGTAACCAAATATTAAAAGAGTGTGTGTTATTTAATGCTATGGCTAAAAAAAACTATGACCAATAAAATAGAGGTCAGTTATTGTATATTTATTTAAAATATCATGTCTTTTATTATTGAATACATTACCATTAAGCTCACAGCCAACCAGCTCCATGCGCAAAGTGCATGCTTTACGGCATACCACTGGAATGATGCGAATATACTGAGCCACGATTGGAGGATCAAAGGTGTTAGTCTTGGTTTGTTCATTATCTGTGTTCCCAACAAAGACCTGCAAAAAATTACCCACAATGTTATGCATAGCTGACACACTAAATAGTACAGTGTATAGTATTAATGAATAGTATAAAAAAATGTAGCTTAGTAATAACAGCTTAGTCCTGTAGCAGGGACTATGGTAGTGGAGGTGTGTGTATGGGGAAGGATGGCTTCCCATGCCCATCCAGGGGAAAACGTTTGGAGTGTGGGGTAGAAACACACAGGACAGGGTAAACACACAATCACTTACACAGACACACACACTACATAGGGGCAATTTAGATCATAGTGAATCCATGTTTTGAAACTGTGCAAGGAAACCCCAGAACCCAGAGGACAGGGAAAGAACATGGAAACTCCACCCAGATCGAGATTCGTACCTGGATCCCAAGCGCAAAGAGGCAAAAGTGCTAACCACTAAGCCCCCGTGCCTCCATTAAACAATCTGTATGGAAAATGATCTTTATCGCGTCACTCTGAAATTTAGTTTTTTTTTTTTTTAGTTTAGATATTATTTAGTAATTGATAAACTGTACAGTGGGTGTACAAATAAGGAGGAGGTGAATGTGCACATAATAAACTGCTGTGAGCGCAAAAAGCATCTGATAAATGCTCTATATATACAGTATAAAGGACAAAGTCACCAAACCATGGTGTACTCATGACAAAGCACCACCCCCTTTTTCCCTGCCAAACCATGGCCCTCGCATTACAGTGCCCCACCCCCTTTTCCCTGTCGTGTATAAAGTTACAGTTAGAAAATTTTCCAAAATATCCAAAAAGTCTAAATTAAAGGCTAACGTTTAGCCTCTCATACCTTCAACCAGCACATACTTGGTTATTGCTTTATTATCATTTATTTTGCAGCTGTGTAACTTACATTTTCTTTCCTCTGGCCGACCATCTTGTACATTGTGTAGAGTTTGCTGTCAAAGCTGAATGCCACCTTGAAGCGCATTATGTACTCAGCTGTTCCAATGCGACTTGCACCTTGAGTAATGATGCCAGTAAGGCGCATCTTTTTTTGAAGATCAATCTATAGTGTAAATCACAATATTAGAATTTTTAATGTTTTAGAATAAATACTTAACATCGCAATAATATCTGTACAAAATGTGCTATAACTAACATTTCATATTGAAATGTATACGATAATCTGGCCTTATATCATTTAGACTAACCTCAATCCAAGGATTCTTATCATTAGGGTCTGAGCTCCAGGCATTTACGAACCCCTGATTGTTGAGGCGGGCAAGCTCAGGGCCCCAGCGCTGCAGCCCCAGAATTCCGAAGTGCACGGAGGAAGCTGAGATCTGGGACTCCACAATACCCCCTTTCTCCATGCCCAAAAGAGAAGTGCAACCTGCCACCAGCATGGAGACAAATCAGGACTGTGGTGTTCTTGAGTTAAAATAAATGATCTTAAATTTCATGACATAATGCAGTTATAAATATTGTACAGGCCAAAAGTTTGGACACACCTTCTCATTTAATGCAATTTTATTAAAAAAAATTTTACGACTATTTACATTGTAGATTCTCACTGAAGGCATTAAAACTATGAATGAACACATGGGGAGTTATGAGTTATGTAACAAAAAAAGGTGAAATCACTGAAAACATGTTTTATATTCTAGTTTCTTCAAAATAGCTACCCTTTGCTCTGATTACTGC